>KE150512.1:82886-101902 GCA_000411095.1 Aethionema arabicum
GAAAGGGTTTAATTTTTAATCGTATGCACCATAAGTCGGTTTATTAACTGAATTACAAATTAATGCAGAGATTATCCTTGTTGTTCGAACCCGAATATCCTTGAAACAAAGAATTATAGATCCAATATTATGAGTTTCATTACTAGAGTTGTAAACAATTCTAACATGAAATAAGTTAATAAACAAAAGCAACTCATATTGTTTTATCATTGCAATATTGTACAAAGACATTAACTTCAAATCCGTTGTCCGAAACGTCTTTGTCTCTGTTGATACCAAGTCATAGCTTGAAGATATTCAGCCTTACCAAAGTCCGGCCACAAGACAGGTGAAAAATAAAGCTCAGTATAAGCAGATTGCCACAAGAAGAAGTTACTAATCCTTTGTTCACCACTTGTCCTTATCAATAAGTCAGGACTTGGGAACTCACTACACTTTGTCATCAGTTCTTTCTCCATTAACATCTCATCAATCTCTTCAATTTGGACCAACCCATCTCTTGTTTTCTCAGCAATACTCTTACACGCTTCCAAGATATCATATTTTCCACTATAGTCTATTGCTACTATCAAATGTTTGTCTCCAAACTCTTTTGTAGCTTCTTCTGCTTCATCTATCAAACTTACAAGTGATTTAGAGAGTTTTGCTCTATTTCCTATCACCGAGATCTTAATCTTATCTCTAAAACAAACATTGAATTCAATTAGCTAGTGAAATCATGAAGTAAAAATATGATGAAATTGTTGAGTTTGTAATGTACCTTTGAAAGTAAGGTAACTCAGATTTCAAGTGTTGAACAAATAAGTTCATTAAAGTGTTAACTTCATCATGAGGTCTTGACCAATTTTCAGTAGAGAAAGCAAAGAGTGATATTGTGTTAACTCCTAAACTAAAACAATCTTTTGCATTTTCTATAACTTTTCTTGCTCCGGCTTTGTGACCTTCCGATGTACCGAGTCCTCGTTTCTCGGCCCAACGCCTGTTACCGTCGAGTATCACCGCCACATGTTTCGGAAACATCCTTTGTTTCTCACTTCCATTCCCATCACTACTACGAACAAAACACACTTACAAAACATTAGCTAGAGACTTGTAATCTTTAGATAGAAATTAACAATATTGTTACTTTACATTCAAGTTCTAATGTTTTACATATGATATATATCATCTTTCTTTACCTGCATCAGCAACAAATGATAACAACATAACATATATTTATACAAAATGATTCATTTCAAAATAATAAATAATGTCGTTGTCATTTTAAAAAGCTTTTTTAAAAAATGAGTAAAAAAAAAGTGATTATAGTCTTCTAGTTATGTTCGAATTGTTTGAAATTTATATTACTAACAATTTTCTATACAAAAAATATATATATATTGATTGATAGATTAATAGAAGAAAAACAAAAGTACCATATCCCGTTCTTGATATTTTTGTCACGGTAATGATATCGAGAAACTGCAAGTTTTAACAATGTGATGAAATTAATGACAGAAACAGGAATACTTAGTCGCCTGAAGATGAAGAGAGTAGGAATCAAAACAACAGCAAGAAGAGTAAAAACTATAGAGATTATAATATTCACCATTCTTTTTTTTTTTTTTTAATCTCTCACAACTCTTTGTTATATATAAGTATGAAGCTATATATATAGAGAGACTCAATACATATGCACGTAACATGTTCAGTGGAACCTTCCTTATATTTTTCTCTGTTGACTCTAATTAAATGGTGAAAATAAAAATTAAAAAAGCTTAATGATAAATTATCATATTTTGTTATTATTTTATCATACTTGGATGATTATACACTTGCACTGTATTTAATTCAGTGCCAAATTATATATTTATTTCGTCGATTCTACACTAAGACAGGTCATGTGTATTAATGTTAATCAGATCTTACGAAACTTAAAAAGTCACTGAATTCTTTATCACGTTTTACTTAAATACCTTTCTTCTAAGTTCTAACCCTACAATTAACTTACATATTTGAAAACGTATCTTTCTTTTAAATTCTCTAAATGGGCCTAAAAGGTGAAAGCCCAATTTAAAATCTGTATCGGACAAAACCTGGACGTTAAGGCCCAGATTATTACATTAATAGTTAGTTATATTATTTAGCTGTTTTTAGACCATCTTTCCCTCATTTTTTCTCCCAAGTGAACTTCAAAATGAGAGAAGGTTTTGCTCCAATGGTTCCCTTCATTTTTTACATTTAATTTTCTTAAACACCCTTTAACTTTCTAAACTTTATAAATTATATCTATTCATTTTGTTTTGTAAATTAATTTAATTAAAATTAAATTTTGACTCAATTCAAACATACATTACATGATAAAATTACATATTTTCTATGTTATTGTTAATTTTATCTTTTAAGTTGTTTGTTAGTTTTTTTACGTTTTAAAAGAAAAATATTTTCGGAAGTACCTACATATTTTTAGTGATATTGTTGACTATGTCATTGTATTTTCTTAATATATTTATTTTATTATTTTGATTAATAATTTAATATTTTGACTAAATATTATTAAACTATTTAAATTGTTTTTTTATATATTTTTTATTTAATTAAAAAAGAATAAGTTGAATTATAAATGTATAAAATGAAAACAAATATAAATGTAAAGATTAAAATGTAAATAAAAAACACAAAATAAAAAATGAGGGGATGAATAGTGTCCCCTCAAATTTGAGGGGATTTTTCATCTCTCTCATTTTTTCCTTCGTTTTGAGGAACCATTGGAGTTGATTTTCCCTCAAATTTTGAGGTTTTCCCTCAAAATGAAAGACCATTGGAGATGCCCTTATTTAACAAATTTAGTGAGTAATCTAAAAGATTAGATCTTAGATTGATGGGATCTCAAAAGTCAAAATCTCAACACAAACGTGTTTTAAAAGCCTAAATTTAATAGAGATATCATCTGTATTTGCGTATTATGCTCATTAGCAATTCAGATTCTTTGCACAATTATAGTTAATTAACCAACTAATTAATTATTTAAGAAAATATTTTTATATTATTATCTCTCATGTTTACACTTCTTGGCATTGTTCCCTTGTCGATTGTTTTTATATATATACACTAATATTTCAATCTCTATATAAAACTGTAAAACAAATTCAATCAATGTGTATATATATTTACTATTATTATATTATAATATAATATCATCCAATCTAGCATTTTGTTTACTACTATAATATAAGAGTTTGCATTTGCATGTGTAGGCAACAAATTATTTAATCAATAACAAACTAATTAAAATAAAAAAAGATGCACGAACGAATTGTGCATAAACTTTATTAAAATAAGCTGTAATACTAAAAACTCAAAACATGAAATAAACTATGAAAGAATTAAAGTACATAAAAGAAGAAAAAAAACAGAAGATGCAACCCCTATATATATATAAGGTTTTATTGAATATAAATTTAATTTATTACTTAATTTTAATGAGATCAGATGCGTTACACAAATCGTCTCTGTCTGGTGTGATACCAATTCAAAGCTTCAAGATTCTGAGCTTCATCAAAATCTGGCCACATTATAGGTGAAAAATAAAGCTCAGTATAAGCAGATTGCCACAAGAAGAAGTTACTAATCCTTTGTTCACCACTTGTTCTTATAAGTAAGTCAGGGTCTGAAAATGGACTACACTTTGTTGTCATCATTTCATTATTTATTGTTTTGTCGTTAAGATCTTGTATACCAATTTTTCCTTCTTTTGCTTTCAAAGCAATCATCTTGAAAGCTTGTGTAATGTCGTATCTTCCACTATAGTCTATTGCCACTATCAAATACTTATCTTCGAACATTTTTGTAGCTTGTTCTGTTTCCGAAATCAAATATAAAAGTGATTCCGACAGTTTTGCTCTACTACCGATCACCGTGACCTTCACTTTTTCTCTATAACCATAATTTCAATTTCTATTAGTTAGTTATTATATAAATAATTCTTTACCATTTACTCAAATATTCCCTCTCTAGCATAATATTAGACTTTTTACATGAATGCGCGCATATACAGTATTAATAAAACTATTAAAATGACTAAATTATTCCTATGTGTTAGACAGTGATAAATTAGATACAAATAATTAAAACTAGGCTTAAAGTGGTAAAATAGTATATTTTATTTTTACATTGAAAAGACAAAACATCTCATATTTTGAAACAATTTTTTTTTTTTAAATTATATAAATAAATGTTTATTTAAATAAAACGTTTATTACTCATTAAATAAATGAATTAATGTCTTATTTTTTTTTGGTATATTCTTTTCTGAACGAATTTTAATTATAGAACAATTTTGAAACAAAAACACAATATATCCAAACTTGTATAGGATATTTTTTAAATAATATAAAAACCAAGTAAAATTTAAAAAAAAAAAAAAATCAAAAACGTCAAATTTTATGGAAATATTGAGAGAATATAAAAGAGAAAATATTGTAAGAGAATAGTTGAGTGTTGTTGTGTACCTTAGAAAGTAAGGCCTCTCAGATCTCAAGTATTTATCAAATAAAGACATCAAGAAGTCAATTTCTTGTTTAGGTCTTGTCCAATTTTCAGTAGAGAAAGCAAAGAGAGAGACAGTGTTAACACCTGACAAAAAACAAGTTTTAGCATTTTGAAAAACCCTATGGGCTCCAGCTGCGTGACCTTCAGCTGTGGTAAGTCCTCGTTTCTCAGCCCAACGTCTGTTTCCATCAAGTATGAATGCAACATGATTTGGTATCACTCTCTTCTTCTCTCCTTCTGGATAATCACTGTTACAACATCACAAATACACCATTAATATATAGCTTAGAGACTAGTTTGAGTTCTATACATGGATAGTGGCAAACAAAAACTCCACACTTTTTATTTTTGGCGAAAAAAAACTCTAAAGAATACATTTGACGGAAAAACCCTGAAAAAAAAATTTTGTTTTTATTGTTCAAATACATTGTTAAAGTATTAAATTAGTTGTTACGATAGTTAAAGTATTATTTAAGGTTTGGTTAAAAAAAAAATTTAGTTGTTTTCTTTTCATTTAATTAGGACATCCACAATGGAGATCCACAAAGTCTCCAA
Source organism: Aethionema arabicum (assembly GCA_000411095.1). Classification (NCBI taxonomy): domain Eukaryota; kingdom Viridiplantae; phylum Streptophyta; class Magnoliopsida; order Brassicales; family Brassicaceae; genus Aethionema; species Aethionema arabicum. Next base: position 87,972 of record KE150512.1, read on the forward strand.
ATTCTAAAAAAAATTTGTTTGATCGTGAACAGTGAAGAATGTGAACAAAAAAAAATATTTTTAGAAAAAAGTTTGAAGACCCGTTTGGTTCTCCATTGCGGATGCTCTTAGAAGCTAATAAAGATTTAGTGTTTAATTTAACGGTAGTTTTTTTCACAAAAATACAAAATTGAAGGATTTTTTGGCCGGTATCCTTTTAAATATACACAATATTTCATTTTACTAATTAGTGGAATTCAACATTAAAACTTGTAATGTTTTTCATGATATATAAGTGGTTAATCTTAAAATACTTTAAAGTGGTTGGGAAAAAAATCATGAATTATTGGATTTTCACATTGAGAAAAACTAAGTGATTATAGTGTTCTAGTTTTCTTGAATCGCTTATTTTAATTGGCTACCAAAAAAAGTCGTTTGCTATAGCTTTACGCTGTAACAATTTTCTTGTATTGATATTTAGATTATATGTATATTTAAGTAAGGATATAAAATATCAATTACTAGAAAAATATATAAAAATACCTTATATCGTTGTTGATCTTTTGGTCACCAACGAGCTTAGAACGTAATTTTCCGAATTTAAGTAATATGATAGAATATATGACGGAGGAAAAAAGAGTTAGAGACCTAAATATGAAAACTGTAGAAACCAAAACAAGAGTTAGAGCAATTGAGCTAATTTGTAACATTTCCATTTTCTAGTTACGTTGCTCTTCTCACAATTTTAATTTGTGTTGTACCTAAGAAATCCTCTTTATATAGAGAGAAATTCAACACATCGATCCATAAAATCCTTAAATTTCAATGAAGCTATACGCAAAGTGACTGAATCGTGTAATCACGTGATTGGACAAATTGGCTAATTAATTATATACATTTTAGTTAATAAATTAAGTAATTAAACACGTTTATATTATGATTGGAGAGTAATGTAGTAAATCTCGAGGCTCCACCGACGCATTCTTCATCAAATATATAATCATAAATTCTTATGTATTATTAATGTTAAAAAAACAAAATCGTATGTATTATTAAATATATATTCATAGATTTGGACGTATTATTAGAGCCTCGAGCTTAGAGAGTGCACATGGACTCCAAAGTCAAACTTTCCTCGGAGAACTCACATCTACTAGATATGGGCCTTTTATGGGCCTTAAATTGAAAGCCAATATCACAATTTCAAAAGTTTAAAATTAAAGTGTAAAAAAGCCTATATGTCGGGGTTTGATAAGAATTCTAAAATTCAGAAGTTTAAGTTTTATGTTTTTTTTTTGTCGTCAGTTTAAGTTTTATGTTATGTATGTATATATTTGAAACAATATATCATGTAATTTACCCCCCCAAAAAACCAATATCATCTTATGATAAATTAAACATTAAGTATTTGATTAACCACGTTTAAACAACATTTCTCAAGATTATAAAATAAAAAATGATCTGTCAGTCTCGATACACCCACAAGTTTATTTTATTTTATATTAGTATGATCTTCAATAATTGGGTGTTTATCAACCCCTAGGGTTTATTAGGTTATTTAATTAATGAATAAAAAATTGGCACACAATATTAAATAAAGATATTTCACAGTAATCAAAAAGTACTGCCCGAAAAGTACTGCTGGTAATGGGCAGATGTTAAATAAAAAAGAAGTAATGGGCCTTCTTTTAAATTCTGTAAATGGTCCTAAAAGGTAAAAGCCCAATTTAAAATATGTAATCGAGAAAACTTGGACGTTAATTAATAAGCCCAGATTAAATCAAACACAATATTTTTCTAACTTTTTTTTATTTAGCAAATTTAGCAACTAATCTAAAAGGTTAGATCTTAGATTTGACGGGATCTCAAAAGTCAAAATCTCAACACAAACGTGTTTTATAAGCCAAAATTTAATAGAGATATCATCTGTATTTGCGTATTATGCTCAATAGCAATTTAGATTCTTTCCACAAACATACTAATTAATTAATCAATTAATTATTTATTTAAGAAAAAAATAAGAACATATTTTTATATTATTATCTCTCATGTGTTACACTTCTTGGCATTGTTATCATCCCTTATAGAAAGTTTTCTTATATATATACTAATATTTTAATCTATATATATAAATGTAACACATTTCAATAACTGCGTATATATATTTAGTTTATTATTATTTATATAGATATATAATATAATTATCCAATCTAGAATTTTCTTTGTAAAAACATATATTTTTTAAGGATTATATAATATATATACTATAATATAAAAAAAGAGCAACAAGAGTAAATTTACTAAGTTGTGCATAAACTTTTATTAAATGAGCTGTAAAAAACTCAAAGCATGAAATCAACTACGAAAGAAATTACATAACAAAAAAAAACAGAAGAAAGCCATAAAAGCTTTTTTTATTGATAATAGAGTCATTTTAATTTTATTTCAAGTTATATGTGAATAATGAGATCAGATGCGTTGACCAAAGCGTCTCTGTCTGGTCTGATACCATTTCAAAGCTTCAAGATTCTCAGCTTCACCAAAATCAGGCCACATAACATTTGTAAAGTAAAGCTCAGTGTAAGCTAACTGCCACAAGAAGAAGTTACTTAGCATTTGTTCACCCTTTGTCCTTATCAATAAGTCAGGGTCTGAAAATGGACTACACATTGTTTGCAACTCATTACTGATTCTTTCCTCGTTAATGTCTTCTACTTTTATCTGTCCATCTATTGTTTTCAAAACAATGTTCTTACAAGCTTCTGTAATGTCGTATTTTCCACTGTAGTTTATTGCTACTATCAAATGTTTATCTTGTACCATATATGTTGCTTTTTCTACTTCGTCTATCACACTTTTAAGAGAGTCCGGGAATATTTCTCTATCTCCGATCACTTGGATCTGGATCTTTTCTCTATACACAAAAAGAAAGATCAGATTTTATAAAACAAACATTTAATTGAAGGATGGCGGTGAAAAACCCTCTAAACTATTCGTTTTTTGTGAAACAAACCCTGAACTATCAAATGAGCAAAAAAACACCTAAACTTTGTTTTTTGAAAAACTATGTGTTTAAACTATAAAATTTTAATTTTAATTAACCACATTTATTAACTTTTAGTTTATTGTTCAAACACATTGTTTTATTTAATTAGAGGCAAACAATAATTTAACGGTTAAATAAACGGATAAGTTTTTTCATAAAAAAAATACAAAGTCTAGGGGTTTTTTGGCTGGAAAAACAAAGTCCAGGAGTTTTCCGCCAACTTGATAGTTTAGGGTTTTGTTCGCCAAAAAAAAGTTTATGAGTGTTTTGCTCAAAAACCAAAGTACAGATATTTTTTTGGCCGAGTTGACAGTTTAAGGTTTTTTTCACCAAAAACAGATAGTTTAAGGGTTTTTTCGCCGTAACCCTTTTCATTAATTATGAAGTAAAAAACAAAAACAAAAACAAAAAGTGTGTATGAATTGTTGTGTGGTGTGTACCTTTGGAAGTAAGGTATCTCAGATTTGAAGTGTGTACCAAATAAAGAGATCAAGAAGTTAAGTTCATCAGAAGGTTTAGTGGAATCTTGAATAGAGAAAGTAAAGAGAGAGATAGTTTTAACACCGGAAACAAAAAAGGTTTTAACATTTTGTACAACACTTTTGGCTCCTGCTTCGAACCCTTCAGCTGTGGGAAGTCCTCGTTTCTGAGCCCAAAGCTTGTTGCCGTCAAGTATCACAGCCACATGGTTCGGTATCTTTGCACCTTCGCCTTCTGCTAAGTTACTACTTACCACAAACAAACACATACAAAGCATTTGAGACTTACTTAATTAGTATATATACATACTGTTTATATCTACTTAACTACCTATGTTCCAATGTCACATATATACTTAGTTACTAACAATTTAAATTAAAAAACAAAAAATCTCCATTACAATTCTTGAAGTTGAGCTAAAACTTCTTGAAATTGAACTAATTACAATTAAAATTTTACATTATTCGAAATTAATACCGTTTTTATTCACTAGTAAGTGATATTTTAAGGGTTGTACACAAATATTAAAAAAATTAGTAAAATGTCTAAATTAAAAAATTATTTATCTTAAATTACAAAATTATATCGAAATTATCATTAGAAAATAAAAATATCTAATATTATCAAACAAACAAAAAAAACACATAAAACATAACTTAATAGTGAACAAATGTAATATGTGACATGTATACTAAAGTAGTAAAAATACCTTGTGTCGTTGTTGATATTTTGGTCATGATTAAGATCAAATTTTAAATTTGCGAGTTTGAGTGATATGATGGAATATAAGACTGAGAAAGGAAGGGTTAAAGAGTTAAAGAGGTAAAGTGTTGAAGCAAAAATAACAGCAAAAGAAATTGAGCTTATTTGTGACATTTCCATTATTACTTATTTTGTAGTTGATTTTTCACAGTTTTGTTGTTATACGTAATTGAAACTAATGATCATATCTTCTCTATATATAGAAAGAGATTCAACACATCCCACATGTTCTACAATGCTTACGCAAAGTGACTGAGTCGTGTAACCACGTGATTGGTCTAATTTGCTAGTTAATTAAATACATTTTTATTAATAAATTAGCTAATTTAATCACGTTTATATTATGATTGGAGTAATGTAGTAAATCTCGAGGCTCCACCGACGCCTCGAGCTTTGAGACTGCACATGGATTACAAAGTCAAACTTTCATCGGAGAATACACTTACTACATATGGGCCTTATTTTTTAATGGGCCTTAAAATGAAAGCCCATTTCAGAATCCGCATTTGAGAAAACTTGACAAGTTGTAAGAGTTTTACTAGTAATCTGTATATAACTTTTTTTTTTTTATTATTATGCTATTTAACATTAAAACTTTAAGATCTAAAATAATAGTTATAAAGTTATGTACAATTTGAAATAACATATAGATTACAAATTATAGTGTTTTGGATGTAATATGCATATTTAAAAAAAAAACTAATTGATTATACAGCAGGTTGCATAACTTTTTTTTGGTTTGATAAAAAAAAATTTTAATTTCAGAAGTGTAAGTTTTATGTTATATATGAAACAATCTATCATGTAATTTTAACGAACAAAAATAAATATATTTTGTATTTATTACAAAAAAATTAAGAATGGCGATATTGAAGTATAATTATGTGAATTTAGAGTCATAAGGATGTAGTGTTGAATTTAGGTATCGGATATATTTTATTTTATTTTTTTTACTTTTTTTCTTAATTGTTTAAGTATATAACGTATTTTATTATAGTGCATGTAATATATAATGTTCTGATATCGCAACTAGAAAAATAAAATATAGCAATTTGTCTATATATAAAATGGGTCACTAAGTATAATGAGATTGATTTGGGCATTGACCTTATCTACTTTATATATATATATAAGTCACTCCTTTATATTATTATTATATCCTTTTAAAACATTGTTTTGTTCTGTATTATCTTGCTTTTATTGAAAAGTTTTATTTTTATTGACCAACTAATTAAAATTAAAAGTTGGATAGAGAGCATTATTCATGGATATGATATTGTTAGGTATTTCGTTTAGTTATTTGTTCGTTAATGAAAAACAAAAATTAAACATTAAAATTACAATATACAGGTTAACTTATGTCATATTTTTTTTTAAAAAAAGTCGTACGCTAAATCAAAAATATCAGACATAAATTTTATGGAGAACATTAATTATTTGATTAGCTGTAAAAAAAATTATTTGATTAACCACGTTTTAAAAACATTTATCTAAAATATAAAATCTAAAATGTTATGTCGGTCTCCATTAACCACAAGTTCTATTTATTTTTATATTAGTATTATCTTCAATAATTGGGTGTTTAGGTTTATTAATTATTTAATTATTAAATAAAAAATTGGCATACAATATTAAGGAAGATATTTCACAAGTTGTCTCAGAATAAATCCAAAAGTACGTTGCCGGAAAAAAATATTATATTTAAACTTCAATCTATTTATTTTACAGTATTTAAAATTAATCAAATAAAATGAACAAGTTGATGATTAAAAAAATAAACAGTCCTAATTAATAAGTTTAACTGTTACTATCAACACAAAAGAACAAATAAATTTCTTTGAAGATCAAAATTATATTATATCAAAAAAATAATCATAGATTAAAAGAAATAATTACAAAATATAATTTTAGAAGAAATGATGAAAATAATTAAAAAATATAGAAATAACGATTTATTTATTTTACTCGTACCTCTTTTTGTATGCTACTATCTATGTAAAACATATAAAATTGTCTGCTTAGTCTTAAATTAATATTTATAGAAAAACGAAAAATAAATATTGTATAGTTTTATATTTTGTTGTTTGTTGTTTGGTAAAGCAACCAATGGAAGTGGTTCTCAAATTGCCCCATAATGTCATGTTTCCTTATCTCATCTTCACTTATTTCTTGCCCCACCCCCTTTTTTTTAATGCAAAATAACATATAAAATAATTAAAATAAAAAATATATCCATGTTGAAGAAATATATATACTTATATACACTATTTATGAAATCTTATTTATTCAGTTTGATAATTGTACTTCGATTTTTTCCAGTAGTTCACGCATATTAATTGAATCCTAATTGGTACGATTTTTAAAAAAATATTTTATTATATAGTACTATATATATGTCTCAGATTTATTTTAAGATTGAATTATAAGTTATACTTATAATCATGTAGTTAACTATTATTTGACCCGCAAGAGAAGCGTTATAAAAAATGATTATAGTACAATTTAGTGTCTACCTCAAAGAAGTATAAAGAATGATAAAATAACTCTAAAATACAAAATAAGCTTCTATAATTTTTATCATTAATTTCTACGAATTATTATAGTTCAAAATAATTAATTTATTAGTTGAAAAAAAGAGCTAAAGAAAGAAACAAAAAGAAGAAGAGAAAATAGCTTTCAAATATATATTTGTGTTGTTGAAAAGAAATGATTATAATGTTCAACAATGATATAAATAAAAATATAATTTAATGAACAATCATGAAGCTTCGTTTTATTCTTACGTGGACCGCTCGTGAAAGCACAATAAGATAAGGTTTTTGATTACTAGAACGAACATTATAATAAATAAATAAAAGTCATACTTATTCCTGTTCATGTTGTTGGCACATAAATGGCCAATTATTATCCGGTTTACTTTTATCCGGTTTTAGTACTCAAATTTGATTTTATTACTCTTTCATGATTTGTTATTTAGAAATTTACGATTATTTATCCAATATCTATAAACTTTTAGTTAGGATTTAGTAGCCAATAATATTTTCGAATATTAAAGAAAATAAAAATAATTATAGTATATATAAATATATATCGGTTAGTATAATGTAAAGCCCACATGGAAATTAAACGGGCCCAAGCTTAATTTTAACACGTAGACAAATTAAATAAAATGAGAACATTAGGAAATATGAAACCCACGCGCATTAGTAACGCGTAGAGCGCGTTTCTTCAAAATAGTCCACAGATTTTTGCCTTTTTTTTGCTAAAACATTACATTTCTAAACTATAGGCGCGTAAAGCATATAATTAACGGGATAATTATATCCGTTTTTTATATTCGTTATTTAACGTAATATTTCTATTTTATTTGTAATCTAATTAAGCATGCTTTATTCTGGAGGGAAAAATTAAGCATTCTTTATGTTTTAATTTTATTTCGCGTAATTTTTTATAACATTTTAAATAATATTTTCATAAAAAATGGAATAGCATTATTTATTAACGATAATTAAAACAAACTGTATTATTATAAATAATATACAAACCGCGATATACATTCAACTTATTATATAAATCAATTACACAATCATAACTAATTCATTTTGGTTTTGAGACAAAAAATAATAATAATTCATTTTGGTAAAAAAATTGTAATTAGATTATTTTCCATGGTCTGTTTACAGTGTTTTTACAATTATAAGTTATAACAAACATATATTAAATACATGTTATATTAATAAGATTCAAATTTTATATTATAGAATATCTTTTAAAAAATTGAAATTTTTACAAAAAGTAGCATTCTTTTATAAGGATGCAAGATTTTTTATTCTTATTAAAAACACATTAGATTTTTAGATGAGATAAATCATTGGAGACAAAAAAAAAATCTTTAAATATTTACTTTATCTTCTTCTGTTTAGCAATTGATTACAAAATACTGAAAATCCATTATAAAACTGTTAAATAGAATAACTCCAAGTAAAATATCCTAAACCTTTGATAATGACAACATCATATTGTGGTTGTGTTCCACGTGTAAGCAATTAATTGGAACACGAAGGGTACACCAAAAGCAGGAGATTAAAGCCCCGCTTTTGAAAGAAGGGTATAATTGTAAAACAGTCACCACTACGCGACTTTTCTTGAAAAAGCAACTTTGAGAATCGTAACTGATAAGTGCTCAAGAGAGGTTTATCGAGAAAATCTAAAATTACCAAAATACCACTCTCCTTCTTTATTTCCTTTTCCTCTCTCTATTGTCATATTTGTAATTTTGATCATCGGATTGGGTGTGATTCATCCATCTTTAAGCATTGAAATTTTTTCTATTCCTCCTTTGATGCTCTGATTGATTTGCTGCTCGATTTCTCTGTTCTTCGTTTGATGGGATTTGTTTTCTGTGTAATTGACCTGCCATGGCCAAATTGTCTTTCAAGGATTCACTAAAAGCTCTCGAAGCAGATATTCAACACGCCAACACACTGTAAAACCCTCGATTTCTCCTTTTTTACAATCTTCAATTTCGTCGAATTTCTGGGTTTTTTTTATTATCCCCTCTTTGCGATCAAGTTTAAGCGTCTTTTCAAAATTTTGCTTTTTGATTAATTTAACTCTTTAATCCCTTCGATTTTTTTTTTGTCTGGCTTGCATGTAAGAGATTAGAATGAAGATTCCGTTATATTTGTAATGAAATCTACGAAGATTCCCCTTCATAATCCGTTGATTGATTCTTCAGTAATCAGTTGATCACCTAAATTAGGGTTTAATCTAATTTTTAGTACTAAAAGTTAAAACTGACCTCAATTGATTCTTAGGGTTTTACTTACTCTGTAGCTTTCTTATACTTGCTTTAGCTGAATCTGATGACTTGTATGTAATTGTTTTGCAAATTGGAACCGTTCAATGCCATTTTTGGAGATTTTGCTTGTGTTCTAGCTCCTGCTACTGCTTTCTGAGCTCTGTCACTAACCTAGTTGAATCAGTCGTGGAAAAGATCATTATCCGAAAGAAGAATGTTTCTGTAATCGTGTTGGCCTTCTTATATAAGTTTTGAACTTGTGATAAAACATTACACTTTAGGACGAATTAGTGAGAAACAAATCTAGAATTCTCATTCATGAACCCAATTCAATGTGCTTATGATGTGTTCTTGTTCTAATTGAATAACAGAGCTTTGGATTACCCTCGTGAGAAAGATGGAGCACGAGTTCAAATGAGACTATCTTACAGCCCAGCTGCTCAGTTTTTTCTTTTTCTTGTACAATGGACTGATTGTAACCTTGCCGGTACACTCGGATTGCTCAGAGTTCTTATCTATATGGTACATTACTTTTCCCTTGTTTCACTCTGCATTCTTGTGATTGTTTGGTTAAAGAATTGAGTTCTTGTTCCAGACTTACGCCGATGGGAAAACAACAATGTCGGTTTACGAGAGAAAAGCAAGTATTAGAGAGTTCTACGGTATGTTCATTACAGTCATTTTTGTTAGAGAATAATATATGTCAGGTAAGGAAATTGAGATCTAAACTGTTGTTGGTTATGTTTTAGCTGTGATATTCCCATCGTTATTGCAACTACAACGAGGAATTACAGATCTTGAAGATCGAAAACAGAAAGAGGTTTGTATTATGAGATACAGAAAAAAAGATGAGATTGAGAAAGATGAGCTTTCAGAGATTGAAATGGAAAGAGAAGAAGAATGTGGGATTTGTATGGAGATGAATAGTATGGTTGTTCTACCTAATTGCACACATTCTTTATGCATCAAATGTTATCGCGATTGGTAAGTAATTCATCTCAAAGCTTAAAACTTGTTCAATGATATTAAAAATGGTGTTAACTTTGTGAAATTTTCTCAGGCGAGGGAGATCACAGTCTTGCCCATTCTGTAGAGATAGTCTTAAAAGAGTAGATTCAGGTGATCTCTGGATGTTCTTGGATAAATTTGATAAAGTTAATATGTCTGCAATAGCAAGAGAGAATCAAAAAAGGTTGTTTATGTATATCGAGAAGTTACCTTTGGTGGTTCCAGAACATGTGTTTGCATCTTCTCCTTATGATGATTGCCATGTGAGGTGATGAAGAAGAAGAAGGAAGAGGTGGAGAAAACCGGTTCTGGTAAAATCCTTTTTTATCAATGTATATTTGAAATTAAGTTTCTTTGTAAATGTAATCAATCATCAGAGTTTAGTAAGTAGTAGATGTAGTCGTCGTCTTCTTTAAAAAACTTCATCGCCATTTCTTGGGGAAAATCCTCCATAACTTGCTTTTTGTGCTTTTAGTTATGGTTTTCCACTTTATCTATGGCTCCTTGTATATCTATGAACACAAGATCACTTATATGTTACCACTGATTAATGATTATGGTGTAAGGTAAGCTGTTTGAATTCGTCGATTTACAGATTTTAATTACAGAAACAGAGAATTTTAGGGGTTTTTGGATGTATGAGGGGAATCAGTGTTTATGATTTGTTGAATTTCTTGGCAGTTTCTGCAAAGTACTTGCCATGGTAATTAGCTTGCTGAATCTCGAGCTCTGTTAATTCGCGTGATCCATCGGCGGCGTAAGTTCCGGAGCCATACGGTGAACCACCTTTCACCTCTCCCATCTCGAACATACCTTTCCCAAATGTATACCCTAACGGCACAAAAACCATCCCGTGATGAGCTAGTTTCGTCACCGCCGTTAATCTGAAATCCCAAATCATCAATCAACGGTTCTAATCAGATCTGGATCACAGCTTTCTTATGGCGAAAATTGTGTTTTGTTATAGTTCTTACGCGGTAAGTTCTTGACCTCCGCCGTGAAATCCAGTACTCCAGAAGATTCCGGCAGGTTTTCCGGCGAGAGATTGAGAAGTCCAAAGTTGATCTGTAGAATCAAAGAAACTCATAAACTGTGACGCCATTACTCCAAATCTAGAAGGAAAACCGAACATAAATCCATCAGCTTCTTCTAATTGCTCTGGTTTAATCTCCGGTACATCGTCAGGTCTCGGAGCTGCTTTCACTTTCTCTAGTACTTTCTCCGGTAATGTTTCCGGTATTTGCCAAAGCGTTGCTTCTACTTCTGAAACTGAGTTTGCTCCTCGAAGAACTTCTCGCGCCATTGCCTCCACGTGTCCATGCAATGAATAGAACCTACAGGAAAATAACCAAAACCCGGTTATGTCAAAACCAAACTCGGTATGTAAACCGGAATTGATCATGGATCAATTTAAAACTCACACTATATAAATCTTAGTGATCGCCATAGATTACAATGATGAGAAGAAAGAAGAAGCAGAAGAAGAAAACGATTTCATGTTTGGTGAAGATGATCTTTCAAATACTGAGGACACGTGGCAAGATATTGACCTACCATTTTTATATGGGCCCAATTTCAAAGCCCATTAAAAAAAACTTCTGATCCAATCTTCAAATCAAATTGATAATAAATGAAATAAATACTAAATAAATTCCCTAAAATGTAAATTATTAATTTTATTTTATTTTTTGAAAAAATAATTAAAAAATATACTATTCTCCAAGTTGCATCATTGACCCTCACTTTTATAAATCTCATATAATCCAACACATGGAGATTTTGATTAAAACATTATCTCTTTTTTATGTGTTTGAAATGAGGGCCATATGAAAAAATTGTGGTTACTAATTAAAGATTGATAGAGTCACATGAAGTAAAAGATGATTTAATTAAACAAAAAGAAGAAGTAAATAAATAAAATATATATATTTTGAGGGACAAAGTAGTACTAGTCTAGTTTTTGTAGACCATATGTGTGAGGAGGACCCATTTCTTTTTCTCTATTGTATCATTTTTTTTCTACCACTTTATATATGTATAGCATTTATGTATTGGGATGTTACTTAATAAATATGTATAGATGAATACCCACTTTTACACTTTATTTTTGTATGGTTAAAGATTGGGTTTTATCTTCTAAAATGTGATTTAATTTTAAGATTTACGTTTTGATCGTTAAAAACTTTAAAAATTATTTTTGTTGTCATTATCAATTACTATATGTGTATACAAATTTTTGTAACAAATTCTTTAACACATATATAATTTTGATAAATTAGTTATTAGTCATTTTTCTAGATTTGTATTATAATAGGAACTCTAAAAGCTTAAAGAAGAGTTTCCTCTTTTAGGAAGGAATAGGAACTCTATTTTCGAACCCTAATTCTGGTTATATGAGTGGGGAAAAAAATATGAATGAATTGTTAAATAAAAAGACAATAATATATAAGTTTGGTGATAAAGCCTAGATGCTTCACTTTAGTTAATTATCACCACTAACCCTCATCATAACTTTGGACCAATAAATTAATAATCCAATATCATTAATTCTTGATAGTATTCTAAAGGTAATTAATTACAGAAACAATTAAATCACACTAATTAATTATATATTTACTTCTCCATAAAAATAATTAATTATTATCACTTTCAATTATTTACAATTTTAAAGTCTACCTTATGTTCAAACTTGATGGTATTAACAAGGAGTAGTAAAATTAGTAGTATGAATTAATCTATCTTCTAGCTGTGTTAACTTCATTTTTTTTAGATTTGGTTTGTATCTAAATAGTTGACAAGATATATCTTTTGCTAGTATGTCAATATATATATAATGAACTTATATATATATATATATATAATATTACAATGAATCAAAGAATTATTCAATCCCAAAAGGGATGTGACCGAACTAACATGAACCAATATACAAACAATGTATAAGCTACAAGCTTTTTAAAAATACAAAATAAAATCAACAAATGATTCGGATAGATCAAAAGAAAAAGAAGTATATAGCTAATGGAACCGGTTTTATGATTCATTCGATATAAAAAAAATTATATCATAACTAGTGTTAGATGAAAACATATGCAGTATGATTAGATCACGTAAATATTCATTAAATATCGCACCTAAATATAACACTACTAAAATTTATAACATATTTGATACACATATATATATATAATAATATAGTGATGTGCCACAATTAACACATTAAGACTTCCAACAACTCCAAAGTACTTCTATATATGATATCAAAATTAAAGTTTCTGACAAAAACTGCTATATAATTACTAAAATAAAGAGAGATAAACTCATAGATCATAAAACCAAATTCCATGATCTGAAATTCAAATCCCAATAAAATTATTATTTCAAGACAATATACATTATATATATGTACACATTATACTCTACCACAAGAGACTGTTACAAAAACAAAGTCACCATCGGTTGTCACTTCAAATAATATTATACTCTACCACAAGTAACTGTTGATATTATACTAACCCTAAGCTCATAGCCTCTATTACAAATATATTACCCATTATTATATCTTGACTCTTATTTACATCTGTTTATAATTTTTATTAAATTAAATTTTTTTAACCCAAAAAAAATCTTTAGGGTTTTTTTTGGGACAAATGCAAAAAAAACCCTAGGGTTTGGGGTTTTCACCAATTAAACCCTCGCTTTTGAAGAGGTGTAAAAAAAACCCTAACATTTATATTCTAAGCAAATTAAACCATCCCGTTAAAATGACTAACGGAAATCAAAACACAGTTGTTTTGGTACGGACCAAAATGACCGTGTTTTGATTAAAACACCAAAAAACACTTAAAATTCATC
>KE150512.1:124037-135320 GCA_000411095.1 Aethionema arabicum
TTTCGTTGACGTGACGTGGCATTTTGAATTATGATTTGACAACTGATGTAAAGATTAAATTTTTTTGAACGTCGAGTAAAGATTAATTAGAAAAATAAATTATAGTATATATATATATATTTTTTTTTTTGAATTAGAAAATTTGACAAAAAAACAAGACTCATTACAGTCGATCTCAAAGTCAATCTCTTCTCACACGCTTTCTCTTTGTTTGAGAGGTTTTGACAGTTAAACAAGTAAGAACAGAACTATTATAATATCTCTCTCTGAAATCATCTGATCTCAATTCTGCTCTGTTGAAGACGAAGATAACCACATAAGAAAGCTCGAAATAGACCAAATAGATATTATCCCCAAAACTTGAATAACATTCAACAACGTCCCCAACGACTTCTTTATCGCCAAATTGTTAGCTGTTACCTCTGCTCCTTTCACTGTAAACGACAATGCAGTCACTAATTGCGCTGCTCTGTTCAGCTGATGCAGTCTATATACCTATAACAGATTCACAAAACTGTTCAAATCTTGAGATCTTGTTCATCTAAAGCTGTGATTTGGATTTAGATTAATTACCTGAAAGATGATGGGGCTGGCAGGAGCTGATGGCGAATTACGGTATCTAGAGTACTGTTCGAATGCAAATTGAACAACAATACCTACAAGATAAGGTGCAAGAGTAGCTGAAGCTGCAGGACCAGTCCATGGCCACACAAAACCCATTGTTACCATTGGAATCATTAGACTAAGCACTAATGTTGTCACAGATGAGATTCTTTCTCCTAATTGAGCAGGTTTTGTTTGGTATTCAGCAACTTTCTTGGTTCCTGACCTTCTTGAACGGTCTAAAATCAGAAGGAAACCAGCAACTCCACAGTAGAAGATAGCTTCAGTGAAGAACAATATGAGAAAATCTGCAAATACATAAACAAGATTCAGAACACTACAAGAACAAGAACAGTTCTTGAAAGGAGAGACAAGAACAAGAACCTGTAAGCAAAGAGTCTTCAAACACAGCTGAGACAATTCTTCGTAGATAAATTGGAGGTAAGATGAAAGAAGCAACTAAAACAGCAGGACCTGCAAACCAGAGGAAGCGTTCTTGTGTTCTATGTGTTTCAGGAGGGGGAATTACATCATCTGTTTTGGTTTGGGGATTGTAGAACGAGATGAAACCAGGCTTTCCATCTCCAGGTTTAGATTCGAAATCAATTTGGGGAATTATTGATTCAGGCTCATCAGGTGTTGTTGTATACTCAGTGTCTTGTGAAGTAGCAAATGGCAACAAAGGCTTCTTTCTGAAGGAAACGTGAAGAGAATTTACTGTTTCATAAGGAAGAGAATCAGGAAACATACTCATAACTTATACCATAACTGAAACACATAAAGAAAGCTTACCTTTACGGCAACAATGGAGATTAACAGGCTGCTTTGACGAACGAACCTGGTGATTAGAACAAGAAAAGTCAGCAAATAGCTACAAACATGGCATTTACTAAACTAGAATCTCTTCAATGGCAATTGGTTAAAGTTTCAGGCTACAGTTTTAAGGAAGCAAAGAGAGCTATGGAAGATAGAGAAGCAAATGTGACCTGAAAGGAAGTTGGTGATTGAAACAGTGAGTAAAAGGATGGAACTAAAGAAGCAGCTGAGGACGACACAAGTTTAGCAGCCATAGCCGTCGAAGAGAAGCAACGAAACAGTTGATAACGGACTCGCCACTTAAACCCTAATCAAGCAGCGCTGGTATCATCGATTTCAAGTATAAGCAAGCAAAACCCATGTCACTGATAGACAAGAGTTCCCCAGATTTCGCAAAAGGAGAGCTCTTTACGACGATTAACACGATAATGGCTAAAAGATGAGAACAAATTTGTAGACTTTCGGAGAAATTTCAGAAATTGAAGCTTAGCTTATGTTGTTGTTGATTGCAGAATTTGAAAGAAATCTCCATCTTACAAGGGCCTGTCTAGGTTTAGCTCAGATTGTTTCAAAGCTTTGTCTTTTCTTCGCATCTGTTCTCTTTCACTGGTCAAATCAATTTCTTCTTCTCATTTAAACCAAGAACCGGTAATAAAACCAGGTTCCGGTTTAACTCCAAAACCAACTTAACCATTTCAACATTATTTATTGAACAATTTGGATTATGAATTTATAATCGAAGCAAATTCAGCTGGTGGAATGCAAATAAATCTAAAATTGTTAATTTTGTTCACCAAGAGCGTTGAAATTGGTTTGGTTAAAACCAGTATACATATGTAGTTAACCGGCCGGTACAAAGTCAACTTCTTCTATCACTTAACCAAACATCAACATAAACAGCATCAGAGACTCGGCAACATCTTTATTTAAGCTATGAGACAATACCTTTTTAACACACAAAACACACTTTCACTTCAGTTTTGTCTTTGAAGTTCATCAAAGCTGGGAAGAGTTATTAGCAACAGCACCAGCTTCAGTAAGGAGAGGAACAAGCTTACCTTGCTGGTTACTCTCCATAACTCCTGCAAATTGCACCAAATTCAGATTAAAAAGTTCAATTTTGATCTGAATTTCATCCATGTGAAGATAATTTATCTAGTTTTGGCTTACTATCGCATCCACCAATGTGTTTTCCTTTGATGAACACACTTGGAACAGTTCTTTGTCCAGTCCAATCTGTCAAAGCTGATTGGAGTTCACTTCCATCACCTGTTAAGCAGATTCAAATCATCTACCTTCAGATATTTTACAGTGTGTCTAAAGTAGCCATTAAATAGCATTATTACACAAGTCCTTACTCATCTCATCAAGCTCAAGGACTTTGAATTTTGCTCCTAGTTGGGTAAGTAACTGCTTAACCCTCTGACAATAACCACAATATGTCTTACTGCATAAGAGAGCATAGATCAGAGATTAAATTCCAAAAAGATACAATTTTCCCCCAAAATTATCAGTCTTAAGAGCTTGCAAAAGTTCTTGATATATGACTTCGTGAAACCCAGAAGAGATTTCAAAATCAATCTATGGAAATTCACAAAAACTTCAAAAATCGATGAGAATTTGCCAGATTAGATGTTCTATGACCTAATTCTACTCATGAAAACCAACAAAACTAACCTAAAGCGATTCAATAGTATCTATCCGGATCAATAGAATCAGAATCTCAATAAAAACAGCAAATCTAGAAGGTAAAGACTCGAGCTTTTGATGAATCCATAGACTTCAACAACGTATTTATCAACGAACCTGAAGATAACGACTGGGTACGAGGAAACGATCTCTTTGACTTTGTTCATCGCCATCTCCATCTCTTCCTTGCTCTTCTGGTTTGCACTGAACATAGAACCCATTTCCTAACGAGTATATCTTTAAAGGATCAATCAGAAAACAGACGAAAACAGATCCTACAGATGTCTTCAGCTCGAGTTTCGTGCCAATCTTGCTGGCAAAACCAGGAATCAAGTCAGAACATATCGTTTACTTTTACTTTCTTGAGTCTTTTTATTTTTTTCCCGTCTTGAGTCTTTTTAAATTCTTTCGGAATATATTCTATAATACAATTAGGTGAATAAGAAATCTTACTCACCACTCAGCTGCTGCCTCTATCTTTTCCTCTTAATTTCCTTAAGAGCTCCCTGCAAGTTTTGCATTTTGTGAATACAATATTCGTAACTATTTAAGAGATTTAATCTGTTAACAAAGTACCCAAGATGAGATATGTTCAAGTTCAAAACTTCTTGAGTTCAACATTTTAAACTTGACAACAACATAGATCAAAGCAATCACCTCTTCTAAATCACTTTCAGATCTTCTGAATCATGTGAACAAATCAGTTTCCGGCATCCACAATCGAAGAAGCCGATCATAAAACGAGCAAGTTGCCACAATACTTCGTTTCTGATCTTTTCCTTTATACCAATCTGCTCCATATGCAAGAGATTCATGTTTCTTATAACTCTCCATTACTTCAGTCTTCCCATCACCAGAAACTTTCACTACCGCAAACCCATTATGCATACAAGCTGCCAAAACGACACCGTTTAGAGAAGGATGGTGCTTGATTCTCCACACTCCTCCACCTAAAGACACCGAAGTTTCAGTCACAGGTTTCGAAACAGATCTCGTGTCCCATACCCTTAAGGTTTCATCATAACTCCCGGTGAAAACAGAGTATTGGTCACTTGGACTTGGTGATATACAGCAAACACCCATTGTATGAACTTTAGAGTTTTGAAAAACCTTATTGGCTGGACAATCTCTGATATCCCAACAACTGAATTTGCAATCATCTGATCCAGTATAGACTAAATGAGGATTGTGGAGATCGAATGAAGCTGCCCAAAGCTCAAAATCATGACCTTTCCATTCTTGGATTGTTTCTAGCTTGGAATCAGTGAATGAAACAACTGAAGCAGAGCCATCTGATAGACCCACTGTAATGGATGTTGATGATGGATTCCAATCTAGACAAAGACACATAGATGAGCTTATTCTTTCACCAGTGACATCTTTTAGAGAATAACCTGTTTCAAAGAAAACTATATTCAGACAACCTCACAAGCAACAAATCCAACAAAAACTTCTGTAACTTGGTGTTTCTTCAAACTCCCAATTACATCATCTTAAGATTCAAGTTTTGTTTCACTTAGTTTCATGAGCTATTTGATTTAGAAACTGCGTCTTAAACCACAGAATCAGAGAGGTCACTAATGAGGAAAAAGATTCCAACTTTGTAATCCAAGTGCCCAATTTTGAACTACTAAATTCAACATCTATAAGATCAAAGCTCGTACCTTTTTCTTCGGTCTCATCTATCTTGTAAATTTTTAAGCATCCATCAGCATCAGCCTGAGCAAGCTCCACACCTCCGCGGCTCCATCGGATATCAAAAACCCCGGCGGTATCAAGTTTCTGGAGAAGATTCAAGCCTACATCTTCCCCAACGCCGATGTCAAATAGATACACAGACCCGGAGCGAGAAGGACAATCTCCTTCTTGGAGATTGTAAGTAGAAGCTGCAAGGAGATTGGCGTAGGTCTCGTGAGGACAGAAGTCCACAGCGTCCGCGTTTCCTTCGAGATAGCAATGTGCTGCGTCCATGGCGACTCTGCAGATTTTGCCGGCGGCTAAACAAAGCACCAAATTAGCAAATACAGAAAAGAGTAAAAACGATGTCGCATTAAACTCAAGCTAGCATATATAACATATATAACAGATACAGAAGATACAAAAGAGTATTTTGTTCAATGGCAAAAAAATATCGAACATTTAAAGGGTTTTTTACATTTCCCATCACCATGATTCAACGTCACTCTTTGCTTCATCACTAATTACCTTTCTTCTCCAATACTCTACACTTTCACCATTATCCAATGCCCTAATGATGTGTTCTTCATCATCCTCATCTTCATCAAAGTGAAATTCATCTTCTGAATCAAATAAATTTTCAAATCCATCTTCAAATTCATCATCAAAATCACTGATGTGATCTACTATGGTGTCATCTTTGCTCATACCACCAATCTTGTGCTCCTCCATGCTTTTCATGACGCCTTTTCTTCTCCTTTCACGTCTAATTCTCTTCCCTTCCTGAATAAGATCAATCAAACGTTCTCTTATCACCAATGTCTCATCTTTCTCTAGTAAGTCACCATTGTCATTGTATGCTTCGACGAGAAAAACAGAGTCTCTCATGCCTTTTAGGCTTACATAGAATAGCTCTGGATGTCTCACAATCAATCCTCTTAACTTATTTGGTAACCCAAATTCATTCCTAAAATGTGTCAGATGATCAATCAGTGTTCTCTTTTCAACAGTTAACCCCAACACCTCTCTTAAAACTGCACAAGCTCGCTTCTCCGCTTCAATCGATTCTTTCGCTAGACATTCAGATGATGTATTGTAAGGACACACATCAGGTGATTCGTTGAATTTTATCAAGAAATTCTGATGCCATCTCTTCAAGTTCAAACCTTTCCGTAGATTCAAACGTTTGAACTTCAAAGGTCGATCAACTATCAAACCTTTATTTACCTCAGGAGATGGCATTTGGTTTGCCAATTCGGGATCCCACGAGACAAGCTCGAGTGCCCTTCCATAGGAGGTATCAACAGTCTTGAACTTGTCGGGATAGTCATTGCAAAGCCGGGACCTGAAATTAGGAGGGAAGCCAAGATCTGGACCAATATGAACCAGTTTAGACAATAGCAACCTACGGTGAGATGACATCATTAGCAGCTTTTGCAGCTTAACAGCCAATTTATCTGCAATTTCAGACTTAAGATTCAATTCTTGCATAGCAAGGGCTGCTGCAGCGGATGTGAGACGGACACAGAGCTGAGACAAAGGTTTGGTGGCATTTATAGGCAAATGGGGTGTAGGTGTTGTAAACAGTTCAAAAATAATGGGATACCGACGGATCATGGATAGAATTGTCCGAGGATTATCAATTGAGAGGTAAGAACGACATTTGTATAGGATTTCAAGTGGTATGTAATGTTTTGGTTTAGAGAGAAGTAAGGTTTTTAACTTCTGCACAAACCGAACTCTGTTCTGCCTCACGACATGTCGGTCTAAAGATGGACTCCGGACAATCTTATGAGCTAAACATGAAATGTCAAAGGACAGATTTCTTCCTAGTTTCTTGGAACTGGTTTGTGTACTTAAGTTACTACATCTGCGAACATCCAGGGAATGTGAAGGGAACAGAAAGCTAGAGAACAAGAGAAGCTTGTCTGAAGAAGAAGGAACAAGTGGAGTAAAAGCCATCATCATCAACCAACCAATCTCTCAGAAATTCATATTCTTTCTATCCTAAAAACAGAGGCAAATTCTCCAAATCAGATTAAGAAATTGAGAGACTTAACTTACAAAATCAAAACCAACAAGGTCTCGAAATTTCTACCTAACTATCTCACAATTCGAAACCATATAATCAAAAACTCAAAATCTATATCCTATATGACAAGAATTCATGGTTCGTAATTAAAAAGTAAGACATTGCAGTAACAAGCACCTCTATTAGGCATTTCCACAAACACATGGTGTGCAACAATAACCAGATAATTGCTCATAAGACAAAGTATGTGAGAAGTAAAAGGTCTTTAACTTGAATTGCACAATCGACAGAACAAAACACATGGTTGCACAGAGAAAATAGGAGAGAGAAAAGGCGAGAGATTATAAAAGAGGTAAAATCAATTAAACGTTAGGTAAAATTGCAGGTGGAGAATAAAGTTGAAACTTACGAGGACGAAAGTAAAAGGAGCAAACAGCTTTCAACTTTGATCAAAGCAAAAGTTGACTGTATATATGACCTGGACGATTCGTCCTATCTACTTCAAATTTCTTATCACGTGTTCGTCCTCTCTAAACCCTAAAGAAAGAAGAATCTGAATAATTTTGAAATTACCCAGGAAAGGAAACAGTTTCTTTTTACAATATTGCAAAAAGAGGCCTCACATTTATTACTTATTCAAAACGAGCCCCATCTATTTGTATCTTCACCTAAACAAACCCTAATTATTTGAATGTGTTATTTTAACCACTACTATTTTTATCTTATGCTGTGAAATTGTGAATAATGAACTTTATAACATACTTGAATTCAAAATTATCATTTTTGACCTCATATTATTAATTTATTTAAAAATAATTATATAAAAATGGAATTTTGTTGAATATGCGTATATACATAACAAATGTGTCAATTTCATTTATATTGATCAAGATTGGGCTCACTCTTATATAATAACAATAATAATAATTGTATGAGCAAAGAATTAATAACATTTTTAATAGTTTTGTTGCTCCACACATTTTTTTTTCTCTAATTTTTTTTCTTCCCAAAACCCTATTTTTTTTAGGGTTTGTGTGTTCTAATAAAAATCTCACAAAACAAACAAAAGGTTGCTTGAATTGCAAGTTACACTACCGAGGAGTTTGATAAGAATCAGGAAACCATTTTTGAAGAAGTCTATGCTTTAACTTCACCAACAATGCAAATGCTCCATAACATGGTAAATGCATTATTGCTACTGAAAAATACCTGCAAAATTTTAATATTCATTAAAATTAAATTATTTTTTTACAAACTTATTAATTTTAGAGTTAGATAATATTTTTGAAGTTACCATAGAGGAGCGTAATGAGATGATAAGTCCAAAAATGGGTAAGGCCACCTATTAATTAATTATAAACAAAATTAATAAAATAAAGTCAAAGATTAAAAAGAAATAAAAGTCAAGATTCTGTAAGAAAAATTACCAGATATGGACTAAGGAATGTAGAGTCCATTGGAAGACAACATAAGCTATTGTCCAGAAGAAGAAGTAAGCAATTCTAAAACATGGAAAGCTCTGTAATAAAAAAAACACAAAAAAAAAATTAATTATTAACATTTTTAAAAAATTTCAATATATTGTTAACAATATTTAAAATTAGAAAATTAAAATTACCAAAGAATTCAAAGCAGCATCACCAAGTAAGAAAATTGCATTAAGTGAATGCATACTGATCACCAACTACATAAATCATTCATTTAATCATTTAAATTATATGTAAAAATTAGTATCAAAAAATAAAATAAAAAATATATGATTTTTTTCTTAGTTTACTTACAACATTAAGGCTATAGTCATGGATTTCAAGAAATGGGACAATGATGAACCAGAAGACACAATCAGTAAGCAAAACTGCCCCTGCATTCATCTGTAAAAAAACAATTCAAAAATTAGGTTAAAAAAATAGCTAAAAATCATAACAAAAATTTGATATTTCAACAAGAAAAATTTAAAATTTAGTACCTGAAAGATGATTTGGAAAAGATAACCAAGAAAACCAGCTGGTTTATCAGAGTAGTATTGAGTAGTAGAACAAGAAGAGGATTTAGAAGTTTGTCTCTCAGAGTCAACGACTTGGTCAATGCTATCTACTCTATCACCAGCTGCTCTTTTGTTGTATTGGTAACATCCATGTATTGATAACAATGATCCTAACTGTTTTTTATAACAAAATTGTTAGAGATAATGAAGCAATTATATGTGATTTAAATGTTTTTTGTCTGAATTTTAAACTTACCCCAAAATATAGAGTGATCAAAGCAAAAGTCCACCTGCAAATAGAGATATATATCCATTAGAAACAAAACTAAACCATCAAAATTTCTCAAATTTGACAAAAACCCAATAAGAATTTAATCAAAAGTTTTAATCTTTTTCCAAAACCCACCAAGAAATTTCAATCAAGAACCTCACATTCTTGTCTATACAACACTTTTAAACCCTGCAAAATCTTCACTTATTCAAGTAAAGTTCCAATTTTTCCAAAAACCCACCAAGAAATTTCAATCAAGAGTGCCACATTCTTACCTCTAAAACTAGTATTGATTATTGAACATGCAAATCCTCTGTTTTTAAACTTCCCACAAAAGAATTCAATTTTTCCCCAAAACCCACCAAGAAATCTTAAATCAAGAATCTCACATTCTTCCCTCTTCACTTCCCCAATACAAAAGTTTCATTTTTACCCAAACCCAACAAAACAATTCAATCAAAAGATTCAATTTTTTCCAAAACCCACCAAGAAACCTTAATCAAGAATCTCACATTCTTCCCTCTTCACTTCCCCAATACAAAAGTTTCAATTTCCCCCAAAACCCCACAAACCAATTCAATCAAAAAAGTCTCAATCTTTTCCAAAACCCACCAAGAAATCAATCAAGAAAGTCACATTTCAAACTCCTAGAGAGAGAAACAAGAGATAGAGAGAGAGAAAGACTTACTGTGTGTAATAGTAGAAGATGGTGGGTCCATCAACGAGACCAATAACGATTAACATAACGAGAAGAATAAAGAAAGCAACAACTCTGAAAGCAAGTAACCAAGCTGGATGAATTCCTCCAAGACAAGGTCTCCATGTTTCATCTTCATATACATTTCCACTCCATTCTTTCTCTCCTTCACTTTCTCTACTCCTTTTCCCACGAAATCCTTCGAATTTCACCATCAAAAACGCAGTAATCACCATCGCTATACCCATCCAAACACAGCATATCGTAACCCTCCAATTAAACCAGTAGCTTGGTGTTGTTGTGTTTGCTGTTGTTGCTGGATGCCACACATCTTTTGCTTCTGTATACAACAACAACGATGATGAACTTGATGATGATCTTGATGATGATGATGAAGAAGACATTTTAAGACAAGATTCTTGATGTTTTTGTGTTGGTAAATTAAAGAAAAGAGAGTAAGAATTAAAGAAGAATCAAGATTTGAAATCTTGAATGTGGTAATTTTATAAGATAAGATTGTTTGATGTGTTTTGTGTTGGTAAATTAAAGAAAAGAGAGTAAAGAATTAAGAAGAATCAAGATTTGAAATCTTGAATGTGGTAATTAAAGGGTGAATAATTTTATAAGATAAGATTATTATTGGATGTGTTTTTGTGTTGGTAAGTTAAAGAAAAGAGAGTAAAGAATTAAGAAGAATCAAGATTTTGAAATCTTGAATGTGGTAATTAAAGGGTGAATTTTGTGAGAGAGATTCGAAGCTTTAAGACCATGTTCTTTAAAACTATAAATATTTTAGTAATAAATAAATCAATCAATCTGATCAGATTAAAGAACACAACAACAAAAAAAAAGATTAAAATAAAGAAAAAGGAAGAAGAAATTGATGAATTCAAAGGCAATGATGTGTAATGTATAATGTGTAATGGTGTGATGGTGCAAAGAGGATATGATTCTTTGCTTCTTTGCTTTATCACGGACAAGTATAATATATAAAGTATTTTATTTTATTTTATTTTATTTTATTTTATTACTCGATTTTACCGACATTTTATAAATTTGGAATATATCTACCCAATTTATAATATTATTCCTCTCTTTTTCTTTTAACTATTTATATGTGTGATGTTTATTAAATAGTAAGAATTTCGTAATTTATTCATAAAGCAGTTATTTAATTTATATAACTAACAAAAAGTAGTTTAATAGCTAGCGTAAGAATATAAATGTGTATATTTTTAAACTTAGAATTCATCTTGATTAAAAAAAATTTTAAAAAAACTTTAAGTATCAAACATTATATACATTAATAAATTAGTTATAGTGTCATTGTTTGGATATTTTAAAAAGAAAAAATATATAGGAGTATTATTTTAAGGGAAAAAAAATGTATGGTTCGAGGCAAATCAGGTGAGGATTTATGTCCAAAAGTTATATGATTTTAATTTTTAATTTTTTTGTTTGGCATATACTTAGATCAACGCATTGATACATGAGAATATATATATATATATATA
>KE150512.1:149715-160048 GCA_000411095.1 Aethionema arabicum
GTTCCAAAGAGTCTTTTTGTTGATTCATTTTGTTTGGTTAGTGTGAAATCTCGTTCCCCATTGTATCCTAACCACCTGAAAGCTGGTTTTCGAGAATCTGTAGTGTGTGTCTATCACACCATAAGAGTCTCAAATCAGTGGAATAGCTATAGAACAGAAATGGACTATTGGATGCTGCAAACAGAAGATTTTTCTTACCTTTTCTATGAGATTCATTGAGGATAAAACATTTGCGATGTCATATAGTCGTCTGACTTTTGCTGCATAAAAATGATCTCAGCATCAACAAAATATTCCAATAGAGTTTATCTTTAGTGTTTATTCAACAATTGAAGTTTAAAGACAAGAGATATGGAATAGTTACTTCTCATGATTGATGTATTGTGAGCATCACCAAGCAGTAGTTTTGCAGCTTCGTCAAGAGATATGACCTTAGCCTAATCAAGTTAAGTACATTGTAAAGGGTAAGTAAATGGGTGGATAACCAGTAGGCTGTAATAAAAAACATGAATTTCTCACTTACTTCTGAGCAAACAAAGAGTTTGATAAAATTTTGAGTAAGAAGTCCTAAAGATTTCTCCCTTCTATGATCTGTCACGTTTATCCAACCAACAAAAGTGTCAAAATAACCCATTTAGTGTGCTCTAGCTTTGAGGCACAAATCTTCTTTGCAATTGATTACGTAGTACAAATAGAAGCTACCTATTTTTGAAGATGCTGAAGAAGTTAGTAAGCATCCAGGTTTTGAACTATCAGTCTGGCTACTAGAGTAAGGCTGAGAACAGTCTTCTTCATCATCTTCATCATCAGACCCCTGAAAGCATGTTTAGTTATCATCACATGGCTGAAATTAAAGTAGACACCACACAAGAGAGTACAAATCCAATGACCTACTTTGACATTCTCATTTACATAGAAACGATGAAAAGTGTCTTTAATCCCTTCATCCTGCAGCATAAGCATAAAGAAAACCTTCCAATGAACATT
Organism: Aethionema arabicum; assembly: GCA_000411095.1. Lineage (NCBI taxonomy): Eukaryota > Viridiplantae > Streptophyta > Magnoliopsida > Brassicales > Brassicaceae > Aethionema > Aethionema arabicum. The sequence continues at coordinate 150,703 of KE150512.1, forward strand.
TACAGAACCCAATTTTAAAGAGAAAGGGCTTGAAAGCGAAATCTCACTTTTAACACATTCAACGCTCCTGGAATTGCAGCAAATCCTTTCCATGTATACTGATTTTTCGCCCTTCTAGTTAAGACCTACAAAATTTCACCAAATTCCTTTATAAACAAAAGGAACAAAACAATTCTGGAAAAAGAAAACAAAGGAGATGATGAAAACAGATCTCACCCCTACACTCTCCAATACATTAACAATATCATAAATCCTCCGTCTCTCAACTCCTGTAGATTTCCAAAACACAATTAACTTAGAATGCAACAACATAAGTGAAAATACAATATCGCTATGTAAATACCTAATTTCTGAGCAGCATCGTCAAGGCCAATCAGCTCGATTCCATCTCGATTGTACAGTGCTAAGAAACTGAGAAGACAAAAACACAATACATCATCTAAAAAACCGAGACCTAAATATCTCAAAACCTAATCAGAAAAAAGAGATACGAACGTACTTGGTACATAGAAGACCTAGCGATTTCTGCTTCCTACTATAGGAATGGTGTCTAGAGGAAGAAGATTCCGGTAATGAAGAAGAGGAAGAGAGCGTCATCTCCCGCAAAATCCGGCGTCAGATGCGACAGAACCTAGAGAGAGAGAGAGAGATAGGAAAATTTTGGAGCGCTTAAGGAAAAATCGAATTCGAAATTTTAGAAGAATGCCGGGAGATCCGTTAAAAAGAGATAGAGCGCCAATTTGAATTCTGCTCTTTTTCCCTCTCTTACTCCTTACGCACTTTTTTTGTTCAATTTACAATTTTGCCATTTTTTATTTCCATATTTTAAAATATTAGTAACAAATAAAATTATTATTGTAAATTAATACTTCTTGGCTATTGATGTATTTATATAACCCTTATACGATTTAATAAATAAATAGACGTTACAAACAAAAAAATTATTATTGTTTGTTTTAATGAGAAACTAATTTGAGAAAGAAAAGAAAAACTAGTTTGTGTTCTTTCATATTTACAAATTGATGCTAAAAACCTGGTTTTATATATCTAATTAATCACTATTTTTTTATTAGTTTTCCAAACTATATCATATACTTTTAGTTAAATGTTAATTAACTTTTTTTTCGCGGAAATGTTAATTAATTTGGTGGTCTCGTTTACAATTTCATTTGACAAAAAAAGAAAATTAATTTGGTGGTCTACTTAAAGTCAAGTCAACAAAAGAATTAAATTTTTCTTACTCTTTTAAATTTATATCAATTCAAATCATAATATTAGGATTAATGGTATCATCTCTAATGCATTAAATTTAGTGTTAAAATCACACCACATTTAATGTTTTAGTGTAAAAATACACCGACCATCATACCAAAAAAAAGTATCTATTAAAAATCATTGAAATGAAACTAAATTCTTAAAATCGAGTTAATTACAAAAAGTGAATACATAAAATCAATTAATAAACAATACTAGTTTAATTATATTATTAGACAAAAAAAAACATCTTTTTAATTTCTAATGTATTCATTATTCAATAGTACTGCACCAAATATTATGCAATATTATTCACAATATACTAAAAATAAAAATTTAGTATAAACAATAATACATTATTAGAGAATATTTTACACTGAATTTAGCGTAATAGTGCATCATTAAGATATATGTGTATATACTTAATTTGTTTTAATCGCATATGTGTCTATAATTATAAGTAGATATACAAAGCCATTATAAACGGATTAATAAAATGTTATATAAACATATTTATAAAATGCTATAAATTTATTCATGAAACGTAAATCTAGTCCGTTTATACAAAGCTTTACATCGAAATCGGACGGCTGAGAAAATATTGATTTCTTAACGGAGTGATTGAAGGATTTTTTAACCACCGTTACAATTTTATAGGGTCGGATCCGAACCTAAAATCGAACCAAGCTTCCATTTATAAATCAAGCTCTCTAGGGTTACTATTTTCTTCCGCTCGTAATCGAGCGGGAGCTCAATTTCACCAAACGTATGAAATCCAGTCCAGATTTTGGAACAAGTTCATCGTATTCTCTTAGATCTCTCTCAAATTTCTTCCTAATTTTCTTCGTCATCGTTCTGATTTGAGTTTTTTTTTTTCCTTTTGTGGTCGGTGTTAAAAATTAGGGTTACTTGAATAGAATGTTGCTGCCATGTTTGAAGATGCGAGGTAGAAGATTAAGTGTTGTAGGTAAGGCGAATTTGGTAATCGCATTTGCAGTTTTTGTTTGAAACCTTGGAAGAAGAGATGACATAGGTTTTGAATTTATAGTGCAGGTTTTGAGATAGCAAAGAGACCCGAGCTTAAATAGTATATCTGCTCGTGGTTCGAGCTTGTTGCTTATCTCAGGAGATAATTAGGTACCTTCATTAGCTTAGGTTTTAGCTTAATACTGTCTTTTTCCTCTGTTTTTGCTGGATTAGCTATTTTTTACACTAGTTTGTGCTCGGCTTTAGATGTAAGAGTCTATATATTGTACCCAAGCATCTGGGCGTATCTGACATTGAGATTCAAGCTTGTATCCAAGCTTTTCTTCTGTGTTTTCATATTTGTTGTTTCTTAAGGTAGAGAGCATTCGGTAGAAGCGTGTTATATGTTGTATTCATGCATCTCAGAGTCTCTAACACTGTGATATTGTTCTTCTGATATGACTATACTCTGTTTAGAACAACTGATTTTTGTCTCTGAGATTCATGCTCTCTAATCGTTTGTTAAAATGTCTGACTGAAATTTTCTTTTGTGTTCTTTGTTGTTTCTTTGCCTAAGCAGACCTTAAAACTATTGCCTCAATTTTTGTTGGTTTTGTTCAATTCTTCCTTACATCTACTGTTCATCTAACGATTTCACTTGACTTTTTTTATTGATCTGGAGTTGCTTCTTGTGTAGTTTTCCATATTCATGGCTGAAAAAATGTAGAAGAGCTCCATTAGATAGTTCCAAAGTAGTTAGTGTTTATGGAGAAGCTCATTTTGATAAATGCGTTTCTTCATGCTGATCCAGCGATGGCAATTGTCAAATGACCACAGATTGAGTCGTTGAAGCTCTCTCTATTCATCAATGGTGAGATTTCTATTCGAAGCTTTCCCCACAATGATTGAACTTCATTATTTTTCTTGTATGTGAATTCAAGCTGGTGTGCTTCTCTCTATCTCACAGGTATATCTTCTTCTATTTACTACTATTTGATTCTGGATTTTGACTTTTTGTTTCTGTATACACCTATTATATATCGTATACTATACTATTGATTATATTATTTCTATGATTTACGTATAATATGAATAGTATATTAAATGTATAGTATAAGATTCATATATAGAAATGTATTATACTATACGATATCGATATTAGTTATATAATATTATTTAAAATTTGATGACACGCAAAATCTTAAAGATTTGCAAATCTCTAAGAATCTCTCGATTTCATAATTTTCCCTCTCTTATATTAAAATCCCAAACTTCCATTGTTTCATCTCACATCTTCCTTTGTTTTCTCAAAAACCTTCTGCTTTTGAACAACGTCTCTCTCTCTCTCTCCTTAGATCCAGATTAACTTATACGATATGGCAGATGTTTTGTTGCCGGAGAAGATACAGCTTTCAACTGATCCTTCCAAGTTTAGATCGCCTGATCTCCTTCATGTTCTCGCTGTTGATGATAGCCACGTTGATCGGAAATTCATTGAACGGTTGCTTAGAGTCTCTTCTTGTAAAGGTAAATTATATTTCATCAGCTATTTCTTCACCGTTTATTTACTTATCTTGTTCGGTATCTGATTCAAGTTCTCCTGGAATATTTTGTTCAGTTACTGTTGTCGATAGTGCCATAAGAGCTCTGCAATATCTTGGATTAGATGTAGAGGAAAATTCCGTTGGTTTTGAGGTAAAGAATATTTTCAACTTTCTCGAGAAATTTCTGTTTGTTTGCCGAGAAAGTGCAATTGGAAAATTTTAAGCATTTGTTGATTCGTGGTTTTGATTGTTTCTGTTTCAGGATTTGAAGGTTAATTTGATAATGACGGATTACTCGATGCCTGGCATGACTGGATATGAACTCTTGAAGAAGATCAAAGTAAGCAACAAAAAACAAATATAGACCTAAATCCTCTGGTTTAATTAGTCAGTATTGTGAGTCAAATTCGAAAAATCTAGTTATCTAATTTGTTTATTTCTGGGTATTGTTCTACAGGAATCCTCAGTTTTCAGAGAAATCCCTGTTGTGATCATGTCCTCTGAGAATATCTTGCCTCGAATTGATAGGTATGCGTTCATGACCTATAACACTTAATCTCTGTTTTTATAATCTGAATAGTTTCTTAGCTCAAAAATGGTGAAATTTGATGATGGTTATATTCATTATGACATACATCATTAGTATGATCAAATTTGGATCATAATGGGTTCTTAACTCAAAAATGGTGAAATTTGATGATTTTTTTAATTCTGGAATCTTAGAATAATCATCATGGCTTTATTAATCATGGCATACATCATTAGTATGAACACATCATATTTGGATCATGCAAACCGTAATGGTAATCATCATCATGGTTGTTAATTAATCTGCATATGATTTCAAAAGTTGAGATTTGGTGATCTTTAGTGGGATCTCAAAATGATATTTGTGAATAAAATAAAATGTTTCTCTAACCACAGCAAACAAATCTTTTATTCAAGATTTGATTCTATTTTCTGGTAATAATATATATATAAAATAATGATCTTGATTACCTAATCTTTAATAAGAGTCATCACAATCCTTGCAATTTCGAAAAGCCACCTCCACCTCCACCTCACATGCTAATGAATAATAATACTAACTTTGCTTTTATTTATGTATACATCATACATCATACATGACCTGGCCATCTCATGTATTGTTTGCTACATACTCAACAATATTATTAAATCATATGTTAATTAAATCATATGTTAAAACTAAATTCAACTTTTCTTGTTATTGTTCTTTAGATGTCTTGAAGAAGGAGCTGAAGATTTCTTATTAAAACCAGTTAAACTCTCAGATGTAAGAAGATTGAGAGATTCTCTCATCAAAGCTGACTAAATAGCGTTTCACTAAATAGCGTTTCACAACGCAAACGCTCAATGATCTAAAACGCTTTGTGATCTGCTATTTCGCGGGCTGGCCGCGACTTACTCGCATATTTCCATGAACACATGATCTTGTAAAGCTTTATACACTAAAGCTCAAAGATTCAACGCACGTGCAGCTCATGTGGCTAACTTTGTTGATGCAACCAGAGGACAGAGACCAAAGAGGTTTTGTTCACATGGGAGTAATGTTAAATGGTGAAGAGACCAATAAAAACAAACAAAACTATTATTTTCATTATAGTTAATTTTGGTTTTTTTTTTCCTTGCAAGAAAATTGTAAGATGGTTTTATTCATGGTTCGTATAAATTTATTTTTCTAAAACAAAATAAATAACATGAATTCATTTTATATGTTACTTGTAAAATTAGTTCATTTTTTCCTTTGTAAGAACCAAAATAAAGTGTTTTACTAAAATAAAGTGTTTTGAAATGTTATTTAAGATATATGTAGTATAGTGCTGTAAATACATATTAAACAAAATATTACGTTTTGGAAGAGTAAATACAAAATATACACTAACAATAAAAAAATATTATATATAACTTTAAATTACAAAAAAAAAGTTGAATTTGTGGGAAATTTTTCGAAGAAAAGCTGAAATTAAGGTCTTTTGAGAGATTGAAAGGGCAAAGAGGTTTTATATATTAGAAAATTGCTATACTTTTCTTTTATTTATGTATTAAATTCACATCACCAAATCTTGTTTGTATGAGACACCAAACACAAGACACAAAAGCAATTCTCTAAACCCTGCAAAACATACTACAAGACCTATCTAATCTAACACTAACCACCTCCGGTTTACTCTCACTATGTTCATAAGCTTTTCTGCAACCTGGACACCTTCCATCTCCATCACATATCGTCTTATGACAAAAAAGACATAACCGAAATCCACAAGAACACGGTCGAAAATTCGAATCTGTTAAATCCAAATCTTCATAACATATAGGACATGAAACTGGAATCATCATAACACCACAAAAACTAAGCTTTTTACCTAAATTAGGAAGTCCTTGTGGTCTAAGTTCATCATCTACTCTCCAAGCTTGTTTTGATTCCTTAACACTTAAAGATTCTGATTCTTTAACATTCGATGATGATTCAGGAAGATTCTTATTAGATTCTTTTGTTATCTTTTCCTCAGCTGCTAATGCATCAGCAATGGCTTCCCAATCATCTACACATCCATCATCATCATCTTCTTCTTCTTCTGTTATATTACCAGAGCAAAATCCACAAGAGCTACTACTAGTACTGAAATTAGGGATTGAATCTATTATCACACCAAGAACACTACTACTTGTTGAGCTATTTGAAGAAGGTGAAACCATAAAAGTTTCATTATCTTCTTCTCTTCTTCTTCTTATTACATCTAAATTCTCTTTCACTTGAGGTTTTTTACTAATCTCAGCTTTACATAACTTCTTATTGTTCACAGCAGCTAAGAGAAAAACAGTGAAATTGAAACAATGAATTAATAATTTAACACAAAATTGAAAAGCTAAGTAGATATAGAACAAGGAATTGAAGCAATTTAAACCTTGAGAAAGCCATTGTTCACGACGGAGACCAAGTTTGTTCTGTTTGATTTTAGCTGACTTATTGGTCTGTAAATACAATGTGGGTTAATAACAAAACCCAGAGTATGAAATCAATTGAGTGAAATTGGAAGGTATATACAAAAACCCAACAGGAATTAAACTAATTTATGGAGAAAGAGATGGAATTTAATGAGAAATGAGAAAGATTTGAAGAAAATGGAACATACCCTTCTTTTCTTCCCCAAATCCTTTGCGGTAGGAGCTGCAATGGCGGAAACACTGGTAATTGAATCTGAAATCATGTTTAAGAGATGATTGTAACGAGGTAAAGTGATATGGTAAATGAAAATCGAAGAATTAAAATTCAAAGATTGAAGATTCGCAAAAACCCTAAATCAGATTTGTGGCTCGAATGATAGAGAGAGAAAATAATAGAAAGTTGAGATTTTTTATTAAAATCAAAGAAAAGAGAAGTAGAGGAGAGAGAGAGAGAGAGGATAACGGAAACTCCTCTTCTCCGCTCAAAAAGTTCTTTAAAATTATCCAAATTACCCCTAGTTTTAGAGGAAATTGTAAAATAACCCCAAACTATAATAACTTCTTTTTTAACTCTAATAAATTTATTTTAAGAAATTTAAATTAAATATGAGAATGTTATATGAATTGTTGTTGTTATTTTGAAATATCTGATATTATTTTTTTTATAAAAAAAAAATACGATAAAAAAATAAAACTGTCAAAAAAAATCTTAAATTTATAAAATGAGTAAATAGAACATAATTCAAGCTGGTTTAAATGTTTTTGTAAACTCTTCAAAAAAAAAATGTTTTTGTACTTTTTTTTTTTTCCACCATGTTTTTGTACTTTTGTAAATTGATTTATTTAAAATATTACTTGTTTTTTCCTAGTTTGGGTAGTAATTGACGCTCGCTTACGTGGAGTTGTCTCTAAGTCGGTGAGTGCGCACGTGTGAAATTTATATCTACGAAAACGATGTCGTATACTGCAGACTAATTATGGAAAACAAGTTCCCTTACCTTTTGTGTTCTCAGTTACTGAAAAAAATATTTTTATCATAATTTTAGACCTACTCTCTACACAGCTTGTAAATCATAAAATTTTACTATCATCTAATATATAAATTAAGTATTTTTGCGTAATAGGATACAAATTTCTTTTTTTTTAATATATACTTTGTTTTAGTTATTAGTTTTCTTTTATATATAAAAAAGGACAATTTTTGTCAACCACAATCAAATGGGTTTTTTTTTCATCCTTTACAATTTGATTGTGAAAAAAATAAACACAAAATATTACAAGGAGAAATCAAATGATCAAAAAAAAGTTATTAAAAAAAAAGAGATAAAATTATTAAAATTAAGTAGATTCTGCTATGCTTTGTAGAGATGGTTGCCAAGTTCTAACTTTGTTAGCTCCTGTCTTCATCATCATCATTACACTTCTCTGTTTTTCATCAAACAAAACTTTTTCAATACAAATCAAACAGATCAATGGAGAACTTGTATCTGTATATATATACACACATACCTGAGTATCTTTGTAAGAAGAAGATTCAGATTTTAGGGTTAGTGAGTTAATCTTGAAACCATTGTTGTCTTCATCTTCTGCAACACTGAATTCTCCATGGATTTTCTTGATTTTCTCTGATTTCTTAGCTCTTAGTCCTTTCATCACCTCTATACAACAACAACACACATGAGCTTAATCATTAATTCATAACAAAAAAAAATGATTTGTGTTCTACAAAATTTGAGCTATTTTGCCTCTTAGAGTTCATCAAAATCTGATAAAATCTGTAAAAATTAGGGGTTTTGTACTGGTAATTAATTAAGTCACAAGAAATTGATAAGAATCGTAGAAATTAGGGGTGTTTACTAGTTACTACTAAATGAATCATCAAAGATTGATCACAATCAAAATTGAAGAAAGAATCAACACAAGAAATTTATATTAGAACCCTAAAAATTGGGGATTTTTTTGCTCTGATTTTAAAAATTCATACATGTATGTCTAAAAAAATTAATTAGTTAAGTCACAAGAAATTGATGAGAATCTTATAAATTAGGGGTGTTTACTTCTAAAAGACTCATCAAACATTAATCATAACCAAAATCCAAGAAGGAAGCAGCACAAGAAATTGATTTAAGAACCCTAAAAATTGGGGATTTTTTTGCTCTGATTTTTAAAATTCATACATGTAAATCAGAAGTGTTAAAAATCAATAAGTTAAGTCACAAGAAATTGATGAGAATCTTAGAGATTAGGGGTTTTCTACTTCTAAAGAACGCATCAAACATTAATCATAATCAAAATCCAAGAAAGAAACAGCAGAAGAAATTGATTTAAGAACCCTAAAAATTGGGGATTTTTTGCTCTAATTTTAAAATTAATGTGTTCTATTGAGTGAGAGATACCTTGATATGATACGAGTCTATATACATGGCCGATCAAGAGATTATCAGAAGGACGGAGAAGCTTGATGCGAGTAACGCGGAGAGAGCCACCGCGAGGTACGCCGGAGGAAAGGAGGAGAGCTACGTGGTGGCCGGGATGTGACTTCAACACTTGATTCGCACTTACTGTACAGGAAAATTTATCCGTTTTACCATCTGGCCGTTGTATAACCGCCGCTG
>KE150513.1:22983-60268 GCA_000411095.1 Aethionema arabicum
TGCCGGACCAGGTAATAGTTAGATTCGTTCTTCCTCCATTTGCTAGATCTTAGATCTAAAGTTAGTTAGATTTGTTTAAATTTTTGATAAATTTGTAGAAAATTTTGTTAGATTAGGTGAGATTTTTGTTAGATTCGTTGAAGTTCTTGTTAGATTTATTCAAATGTTAAATTAGATTAAAATTTAGATTAGGTTCAAATGTTAGATGAGTTTAAAATGTTAGATTAGTTAGAAAGTTTTGTTAGATTTGCTTGAAATTTTGATTAGTTTAAAATTTAGATTTGTTTGACATGGAAAATTTTGTTTAAAAAGTTAGATTTGTTTAAAATGTTAGATTGGTTTAAAGTTTAGATTAATTGAAAATGTTAGATTTGTTTAAAATTAAAAAATTTCTTAGTTTAAAGTTTAGATTAGTTGAAAATGTTAGATTAGTTTAAAATGTCAGACTAGTTTAAAAATTTAGATTAGTTTAAATTGTTAGATTAGTTTAAATGTTAGATTAGGTAAAAAATGTTAGATTAGGTAAAAAATGTTAGATTAATGAAGTTAGCACATATCGAGCAGGTGTTTGGTTATCTGAGCCGTCATGTCTCAACCTCGCCACCGCGATAATGCAGTTTTCGGCCGGAACCAATGAAGAATCCCCACGTGATCTAGAATCCTAGTTTCGTTTTATTTTTTGTTATTTCGGATTTTTTACGGATTATTTCGTTGTTTACGGATAATAAAATAAATATAAAATGACCCTCGCAATACTTTAGCAAAGGGATACCCTCGCAAAACCGTAGCCAAGGGATTCCACCGCAATACCGTAGTAAACATATACTCTCGCAATACCGTAGCAAAGGTTTTCCCTCGCAATACCGTAGTAAGGTATATCCTCGCAATACTATCGCAATTCCTGCCATTGAAAACCCTCGCAAATGTTCGTTGATTGCGAGGGTAAAATACCCGCACAAGGTTGCGAGGGAATTACCTTTGTGAGACACATTTTGCGAAGGTATTTCTACTATAGCAAGTCCATCGCGATTCTGTGTTTGCGGGGGTATTGCTAGGGTTTTTACCTTCACAATACCACGAGTTTCTTGTAGTGGTTTAGGTCAGGTTGGGTAAAGAGATATTTAAAACTTTTGTGGTCCGTAATGACTCATACCACGGCTCTATACAAGTATGACCGCCAAATTTTTAGAGCAAACACTACTGCGACCATCTCAAGGTTGTGCATTGGATAATTTTCTTCGTGTTTTCTTAGTTGTCTGGATGTGTAAGCAATCACTCGTTCATCCTGCATTAATACACACCCCAACCCTACTCTTGAAGAATCGGTGTAGATAGCAAATGGCTTATCTTGATCCGGTAGTGCTAGACTTGGTGTTGTGATCAAAGCTTCTTTTAATTTAGGAAATACCTTCTCAGTCTGTTGGTTCCATTCGAAAGGAACACCTTTTACAGTTAGTTTTCTCAGAAGTTTAGCCAGGCGAAAGTAAACCCTTCAACAAATTTCCTATAGTAGTCGGCTAATCCTAAGAAGTGTCGTACTTCGGTAACAGTAGTTGGTCGCGGACAATTTTTACAACAACAATCTTTTCTGGGTCTACAACTACACCTTCTGCTGATACTCGATGTCCTAGAAAGTCAATTCCGCGTTTCCAAAATTTGCACTTACTGAACCAAAGAGTTTGTGCTCCGTCAAACGTTCTAGCCTTTTCTAAATTGTTCTTTGTGTTCTTCAGCCGTGCGAGAATATATAAGAATTTTATCGATAAAGATGATGACAAACTTATCCAAGTAATCCCTGAAAACTTCATTCATTAAACGCATGAAAGTCGTCGGGGCGTTTGTTAATCCAAACAAAATTACTACGAATTCATAATGTCCATATCATGTCTGAAATGCCGTCTTGGAAACGTCTTCTTCTGCAATTGGAATTTGATGATATCTCGATGCCAGGTGAATTTTTGAAAACCAACTAGCTCCTTGTAGCTGGTCGAGACGTTCGTCAATTCCCCGAAGGGGATACTTATCTTTTATCGTGACGTTGTTGAGTCCACGATAATCGATGCAAAGTCATATTTTTCCAAAAAAATCTTCCAACTGCTTTTTGAATTCTACCAATTCAGCGGGTGCCATTCGATACGGTGTCTTGGCTATTGCAGCTGCTCGTGGTTCCAAGTTAATAGTAAAGGGATATTCACGTTTTGGTTATAATCCTTCGACTGAATGGAATACGTCCTCGTACTCCTTTATGATTGGTATTTCGTCTATTTCAGGGTCATATCCTTGGTCATAATCCGTCACCTGAATTGTGACCAAGTATACCTCTTTGTCTCCTTCCAATTAGATTTCAGCTCGTAATGCCGAGATAAGGGAAACTCCCGAACTTGACTTGATTGCTTGGTATATCAAGGGTTCAGTTGGTGTACGCTCTAATGATATACGTCCCCAACCGTAATCAATATTCGCGGAGTATCTGGACAGCTAGTCCATTTCCAAGATAACTTCATGCCTTTCTAAGGGTAGTACGATTAAATTGGCTAGGAATAATCGTTGGGGGATTATCACCGACACATCCATGTACTGGTAACTCACCTTTAAAATTTGACTCCCTGGTGTCAAGACTGACAAGTCGCTTCTCTTAATGTTAAACGTTCCTTGAAATCTCTGAGATATTTCCGGAGATACAAAGTCGCGTTCGAGTCGAATAACACGTGAGTTTCCAAACCTCCAACCAATAAAGTTCCTAATAAATCCAAAAGGTTACTTGTTATATATAATAAACTATTTGGAGAAAAGGATGTGGTTTGTACAAGGCATCTACCTAAATAAAACAACAAGAAAAACTAAGCTAGTACTATGTGCTATTGCACTTCCGGCTACCTAAGCTCGGAAAAAAAGAATCAGATTATACAGCTCAAACTATTCACCTGTCAAAGGACCCTTGCTCCTATCTGAGAGTCCGGGGGGCTGTGGCAGAGTACACTCGTGCTCCCATCGCTAGACGCTTTGCCGGAGGCAGACGAAGCTAAGGGCGAGCAGGTTCGACGTCCGATCGGCGCTTCTGAGGACAATAAGTCGCATAATGACCCGATTGCCCACAAGTGAAACAAGAGATGCTCTGAGGCACCGCGAGTACTACTAGCGCTGCTCCGTACGCCCTCGGACAAGCATGAGCCATATGACCCCTATCCCAACAAACATAACAAGTCCTCGGGTCTGGTGTAATGATCCAGAATGGTGGTAATTGCAAATACCACAACAAGATCTACGGCTAGGCTTCGGTCTATCCCTACCCCGTCCTTGGGGTGTATGTCTCGTTGGTGTCGGGGTCGGCCTAAACGGTGGTGGTCATACAACAATAGGGGATGATGGGGCCAAACTCTCCTAGCTCGGTCAGATGGGGGTACACAACAACTTGCAAACGGCTGCGGATATTTGGGACTAAACCGCGCATGAACATCCTGATAGCTGAACCCTCAGCCTCGTGCTGAGCTCTATCTCCATATCTCCTCAATCGAGTAAACTCGACCTCATACTCTCGAACGAATCTAGTTCTCTTGATCCGCTCCACGTACTGAATCTCAAAGCTCAGTGGAGAAAAGTACTTCTGCTCGAACTCTCAGTGGAATGTATCGTAGGTTATGGTCTCATGTGGATAGAGTGGAACAACAGTCATCCACCAACTGCTCGCATCTCGCTCCAGGTAGAATACCGCGATGTCCTTCTTGAAGCTAGAAGGGCATCGAATGGCTGCAAAGTTACGGTCCAAACACTCCATCCAGTGATCAGCATCCATGGGGTTGGAGCTATCCCCAAAAGTCGGTGTCTCAAAATTCTTCATCAGCATCACCGTCTTCGAAAAGTTTGGTTGAGCTGGTGGTTGGGGAACGTGTACGGCAGGCTGGACAATTGCCTACTGTAACTGTACTAACCCTGTCAAAATGGCATGGATGACTGCTAAAGCGGGATCTGCATGTGGTGACTGTGGGGCCGCATCCTGGGTAACATAACCCGAGAAATTCCTATGCTACTACCACGGAGAATAAGGGGACGGAGGTGCAGTGTAATCATCATCCATGGAGGGATCCTCCTCGGAATCTGTCACATAGTGACTACTACTCGGTGCACTCGGGCTAGGCATCTGTCCTCTGCTCGTGTCGCGCCCTCGTCCTCGACCTCTTACTCATGTTGTGTGTGTGTATACGTATCGGGATCTACACAAGCACACAATCTACATTAGTCTCTAAACTTAAATCTGTATGTTATGCATGAGGTACAATACTAAATGGAACTCAACACAACAAAAAAAATTTTGGCTTCCTAAATTGTCCTTGTGACACATTCTTAATCCCCAAAACATTTTGAAAGCGTGAACGGTTGAGCCATGGGTCGACCATGCTCTGATACCACCTTTGTAACACCCCCAACCTCGATCCTAGACATTGATAGAGAGTGTCAAATGTTGACTCTGATTCCGAACGGCCGCCCAAACCCTCATAACACTTTCGGGTGCTTTAGACAGCTATTCCGAAACGTTGTCCCTAATGTCCCGAAGAGAGACCCTAGAAATACAACCCGAGACCATTAGTTAGTTTGGTCCGGACAAGACGCGCACCATTCCGAACACGGTTTTTAATATTGAAAACTTTGTTTATTAATTTTTAAACCCAATTACAAAACTCTTTACTTTTTAGACCCGAGCCTATCGCCCGAAAACGTTTTATATCATAAGGTGCCAAAAATACATTTACAAGGACAATAAAAATCTATGCCACGTCTTGTGCTCTTGTCGTCCGCGTTCCTCCAGTCCGCGATATGCGACCTACAGAAGAGTGTTGAGTGTGAGTATTTCAACGGCTCAGTGAATCCTAGAAGTAGCTCATGTCACAAGCAACATACAATTCTAAACTAAACACAGAGCCTAACGTGCAATTCTAGCGCTCAGTTTATTAAGGGTTTTGTTTGGTCACTAATCTCTTCATCGATTCTCCCGTCTCGATACCATGTTTCGCTAAGGTCGGATACACTATCAACAACCTAAGTCTTGGGAACGTCTATTGGTGTTCATTGCTTGGATCGATTCAACCCTCAATAGCATAAGTAACATTCGTAGACACCGAGTCTACACGAGTACTTAGCTACGACTTACTAGGTCACTCAGACAAATAAGCAGGTCATCAGCGTCGTCACACCGGAACACGGGCAAGGGACTATATCTCACTTCTGCGTGTTTGTTCTCCGCACACGAGCACAATCGGGTAATCGACCAACAATCCCACCAGGAACACCCGCAACATCGGGTAAGACATCCTCGTTCTTCCTGTTCACCATTTCTCCATCATCATATAAGTAGGGAGGTACGTCTACTTAGGGGTTCCACTGTTCGTTCATTGCTTAAGTTCGAACACTTAGTTCAGACTTAGAAAATTTCCTAAGTTTTGGAGGAAAACCTCTCAAACTTGATTTAGAAAATTTGGCTAAGTAGAACAGCGTTCATACTTAGAAATTTTTTGGCTCATTTAAATTTTTATTGATCTTTTAGTTCTGTTTATATTTTCTAGTGGACTTAAATATATATCAAGCCTTTAATTTAATTATTTTTCAACCAATCACTCGAAACTCGTTTCGAGTCATCTTATCACTTAGCAAAAACTATTAACCAAATCATTTTTCAATGACTTGTGTTAATAATTGATAAGGACAACCATTTTCTTTTCTTTCATGTACTTGACCTTACCTAGACTCAATAAACTGAGTAGAATTGTTTAGAGTGTGATCGGCTCATGCATAATCCTAAGCTTCTAAATCACATACTTAGGTTTCAAGGAGCAGACATGGGTCAGATCATGTTCACATTAGGTTTTAAGCAATATTCAGTTTAAGCCCTACATGTTCTGTCTAAATTCCGATAAGGTTCACAACATCAGTTTGTGTTCAAAATGCATTTCCATGACTTAGTCGTTTTACAGTTGGATTCAGGCATGCAAGGTTTGTTTCTCACGGTTTACTCAAAGCAGCAACGGATTTCACAGCATCGTGCAACACTCAACCATTCTTCATGCAAACCAAACATATTTCACAATCTTAACGCTTCAATAGTCAATCATTCAGTTGACACGAACGTGATGCCATGAGTGCAAAATTTAAACATGCAACAGGCTTCTCACAATGTTCTTGGTTTGGTTCTGAGCAATTTCTGTTAGCTTCCTGGGTTGGTTTATTGTGTCCTTGGTCTGATCTGAATTCACTGTTCCGTTCAGCAACCCAAAACTGAGCGGTTAGTACATTTTTCACGTGAACTAAATGTTTCTAAGGACTAGGGGCGAGTTCTTACCGATTCTTGCAATAACTAGTTCGGATTGACACTGATTCAAGCCCTAGATGGTCTGATTCGAGACTCAAAGCTTCCTTGGCGAGACAAGGGTGTCAAAGTGTTAGAACTAAGAGCAGCGAGGACATACATGCATGTTCTAGGGATTGAAATCGGATCTTTTACCTGTGATCACGAAATCCTTGCTCTGAACGGGTTGAATCACGCTGCTTAGCTCAGATCTAGCAGCCTTACACAAACGTCCAAGGTCAGATTCACGCACACTTGAATCTTAAGAAAGGCTCTCACGTTTTCTCTCTCTAGATTGCACTTCTCTCTTTAAAATTTGGCAGAGTTTCAGTAAGGAGAAGAGAGAATGACGGAAACAAGGGCCATGGTGGTGTATATAAGGGCATTATCCTCCTTTGGATCCTTGACACATGTAAGAATCAAGGTAGTTGGGGTGAGAAGGCACAGATTGCTGCCATCTGTCCAAAACTTGGTTGTTGGGAGAAGCTGTCTAGGATTCTGTCATCTGGCGGAATCTGGGTAGGTAGAGACATATAGTTTAGTGGACACTCAGCCCATTCCACTATGTATCTGAGCCCACTACCAAAACTCAGCGTTTTGGATTTATTTAAACTGTGTCAAATCTCTGCGTTTTGACTGTTTAAACTTGCGATCTGCGTTTAGCAGTTGGGTTTTAAATTCGCGTTTGGTACTATTCATAACATTTTTCTGTCACTTAAAATTCTCAAGCCTTAGAATTGTTCCGATCTTTTTCCTTGGGTTCTTAGGTTTATTGTTTAAATGAATCGTTTTATTTAATTAGAGATTAACAGTGATTTAAGAGTTAATTTATGGGAGTTTTTGCCAAAAAAACAAAGTCCAAGACTTTTTGGCTCAATTAATTCTTTAAGATTTGTTGTGCTGAAAAACAAAAGAGAATTTGTGTGAGTTATACTTTCACACACCTTATTTTTGTTTTATACACTCAATCGTGTTATAAGATGTTATAAGGTATCATATAACTTATTATGACAAATTTATGAGATATTATATTTTCTATTTATCAATATAAGATGTTACACGATGTTATAAACGAGTGTAAAAAACAAAAAATAAGCTACAAATACGTGTATACCTAAAACACCTCTTCCAAAGTGCATATAACTAATTCTCCCAAAACAAAATCCGAGAGTTTATTATCTTAAAACAATAAATATCTTTAAGATTTATTCTCCCTTTAAATGAACTATTAAATCATTGTTACTCTCTAATTAAATGAAACGATCTATTTAAACTGTAACATTAAAATTTATTTTCCAGGGACATTTTTTTGCCAAAACATTAAAATTTATATCTTGGATCTTATGTTTTAGATACTTTTATGGATTTTTATGTTTTAGATTCTTGTTTGAAATTAGACAAAAATAACCGTGGAGTTTAAAATTTTGAGAAAAAAACGCATACTTTAAAATTTTGGCAAAAACCCTAAAACATATATTTTAAGTTTATTGTTTAAATGAATGTTTTATTTAGTTAGAGATTAACGATGATTTAATAATTAAGTTAGGGGAGTTTTCGCAAAAAAAAAAACAAACTCAAATTATTTTTTTGGCTAAATTAATTTTTTAGAATTTATTGTACCAAAAACACAAAATCCAAGGGTTTTTTTCACCATAACCCTTTAGTATTCGTTATTCAAGTTTTATACCGAAAACGTATGAGAGATCCCGGCCCAAGTTTGGACCCCTAATACAAAAACTGTGTGAAAACTGAAAAGTGAAAACCCAAAAATTCAGAAAATATTTAAACATGATAGGTAATAAAATATTTTGATTACATTTCGGAACATTACAATTATTAATCGATAAATATTTGGGAAAGATTGAAAGTCATATTTTGATGTCTGCGAAAGAGAAAACAGATGAAACAGAAGCATTTAGAAATCTGAAAGTGACACATTAACAAAGAAGAAGAGTGAAGAAACACATAGTTTTGTTTTGATTTATTTGGGGAGACCAGTTTGAGGATTGAGAAGAGCCTGAGATTGATCTTGAAGCACCACAGGACCTCTTCCAGCTCTGCTGCATATAAAATAACTCACTTCACCTTTTTGATCTTCAAATCCTATTTTTTCCTTTATTTCAGCTCGAATTTGAACATCTCCTCCTCCCAATCCAGCATCTCTTGCAATTGATGTATCGCCCAATACGTAACTACACAGATATACACACCAAACAAATTCATTGCTTTTGGTAACATAAGATAACTACATTTCATTTGAATATCTTTCGTACCTCTTCAAGTCCATGTCAGGTTTAGGGGGGAAATAGTAGAGCAGCCCCTGCAGCAATTCAACTGCTACTTTCCTGTTCCGAGCAATCAACACCGCATTTGGACCCGCATCAAACGTGTAAGCAACCTATCCAATTTTAACAAATATCATTCACAACCAGAACCAATGTTCACAAATATTTAAACTCATAATAGTAATATTAAAATATAAATTAAAAACGAATTAAGATATAATAGAAGAAATTTTGAACTTTTCTACTCCAAACACAACTTCATCGTCATCATCTATCTATTATAATGTATACACTACACACAGGTTATAAAACTTTCTAACTTTTTAATCTCTTACTTGTTAATAGTAAAGTTATTAATTAAGTTCAAAGTCTATTGAATTCAAGACAAAAATAAAGCAAGATAAGGTTCAAAAATCAATCTATCTATTCGTCCGATTAGGCTCATATGAACCAAATTTGACAAATTTTTAAACGATTTTCACCGACTAATCGTTACCTAGACGCGATTGATTTTTATTAAGAGTGTTTGAAACACAAAAGTAGAGCAGCTTTGCAATTTAAGTGAGCAATAGTACATACCTCTGGTGTCCCTGCAGAGCGGTTCCATTTTTCAACTAAGCTAATGATCCTGGCATTAGTAGTCAAGTCAGTCCCCGGTAAGCAAATGATTTGGAATAGAAAGAAGAAAGCGAAAGGAGTAAGGAGTAAAGAGATACCTGTGGGAAGTTTCATTCATGTAAAATATGGGAGGAGAAGTATCCATACAAACAGCATGAAACTGGTTACTGTCTGAACACGTCAATTTTGTAAAAGATGTGAAATCTCGTTTCTCTATTGCTTCTTCCATTTTCAAAATCCGCACTGGTACAACTTCCTAAGGACAAGAAACCAACACCAAACATCATACATTACTCACCTTAATCTTCATTAAATATGGACTGTACCACAAGAAACTTCAAAGTATCACTAACAATAATTCTATTAACTAATTTTGTAATATACTTGTAATTTCATGATTTGAGTTTTCCACGTTTTTAATATAATATGTAATTTTATAATATATATTACGAAATTTTATTTTGTAATATTAGTAAATTATTTTTAATAGTGAAGATTATATTAAAAGGTGAGCATACCTTTGCTCTGTGCTCTAAAAGCAAACTTGTTTCAACACTCTCACGCATTCCTGCCGTGCTACTCGTTTCCTTCTGTCTTGAACTCACCTGCGTAAAAGTGGAAAAACTCAGAAATGGGATTAATTCTGCAGCGGAAACAAAGAAGAGCAATGACTGAAAATGGTTAAGATTGATACCACAGCGATAATGATAACAAGATCATCCCAATGCTTATCATCTGCCAGTTGAACTGCAATGCTGTCACTTCCATCTTCTTTGTTTCCCATCTTCCACTTCACAAATCCTCCAAATAAACTACGGCAAGCACTTCCTGAACCTTGCCTACATGGAGACCAGCATAGGGACTTAGAGAATTCAATTTCAATTTCAATGGATGCAGAAACAGGACTCATTATAATAAAGAAAAAAGAAGTAATATATTGTAGCTACTAGCTAGCCCCACCAGTTGACTAAGAAGCTACTTAACAGATGAGCAAGATTTAAATAATGCAAAGAGTCAAGTACTGTATATCTTACCTGGCTATAGCAGAAAGTTGACTTGGATCTTCATCTACATTCATCAACTTTGCTAGAGCAAAAACTGTACAAAAAAGAGTCGTTGAGATTAACCTCAATTAAGAATCTAGAGCATTCCAACTTTTACAAGAGGAAAGGAAAACAAAAATGAGAGTACCTAAGCAAGCAAATCCAGCAGCGGAAGATGCTAATCCAGCAGCAGTAGGAAAATTGTTATAAGAAGCAATATGAAGATTCAATTTCTCCCAATCTTTCTTAGCAATCTTAATACCCTTAGCTTTGTCTTCAACATCAGTAGCACGACTTCGGATTTCCCTCAAGCAATTTTGGTACCTACTTCCAGAAAGAGAGATCTCCTGTACTTGGAAGAAACAAAGAAGAAGAAGAAGCCCCATGAACACAACGAACAAGACAATCAATTAAAGGAGATCGAAAGAAGAATGAAATACCTTGCCGTTGAGCCACATTCGATCCCGGTCAAAAGCAGGACTAACAGCAACAGTGGTGAGGGTACAGAGATGATCAGGATCAAGCGTGACGCTGATGCTGTCATTGATGGGGAGAATCCTCGCTTCATCTCTCTTTCCCCAGTACTTGATCACAGCAATATTGGTTGGAGTCTGAGCAGTCACCATAAGAACCCATTGCTCTTCCGCCATTCTCACTGCTAACAGATCCAAACTCCCACAATTTCCGGATCACAACATTAAATTAGAGCACTAACCCACTCAAGGAGACGTAGACGAAAACCACAAACAAATTATGTATATATAGAGATATATATATATTATTTTTATATTCCCGTGACTATAATGACTATAATTAAGTATAAAAACAAATAACAGTCTAAAATTACAGCTAAACATTGTCCTATGTGGAATAAAAAATGTATATTTATTTTCCATTGACCTTCTCGAAGTGTTTTGAAAACTCTGAAACGAAGCAAGTAAGGGGAAGAAATAGATTGGATCTGGTGTGATTTTAATTATAATAAAATCAGGGTTTTAATGTTTTTGATGATTCAGATTATCCAGTTGCTATCATCCTTCACCTCTGATTTCTCAGACCATTTCTGCTCTACATGTTCCCACACAAGCCCTTCTCCTTCCTGCAAATTCCGATACGTTTTAACTGTGACCAAAGCTATAGCTACGACCTACTCTGATATAACTACTGCAGCTTTACACAATCTCATACCTTTGCGGTGAATTTAACAGTGGTGGTGCAGCATTTGCGTTCGTCCCCTATTGTATCCAGACAAGGGAAACATTAGGAGTTGTTTAGCAATTAAATTATGTAAAAAGATAAGTGTATAGCCTTATTACCACTTTGTTCCCATTTATCAAACTTTACTATCCATGTCCCAGTAGTAGTGTCTGTTGCCAGCACCTGATCTGCCCATACACGGAAGTTTTTCCCTTGTTTGTCTCCATGGTACTTACGCAGCTCATCAATGGTGTCTCTCAGTGACTTCTCTGTGCCAGATGGATGGACAAAGATACCACCTGGGTGCTGAAGTGTTTGATAGTAAGTAAAAGAAAAACAAGGAATTATGTTAGTCAGATATACAACTGCGAAACGTCATCTAATTATCTTACATACTCACACATGAAGCTTTAAGGCTTGCTGTGTATGTCTCACAGTTCTCGACTTCACCTCGTCGCCATCTCTCATAGAACAAGAAGAATTTCACAACTTCGTGACCTGGGTTCACATTTTCTGCCTTGCACTCTAGGAAGTCAGCAACATCTCTTGGAGAAAGATTTGGACCAAGCTTGAAATGACCGATGGCCTGTATAATCCCAGCCGCACACCTCTCAGTTGCATGAATGACCTTTGGGTTGTCTTTTGCATTTTCAGCATGCCACTTCAACAACTCTTCTTGGGCATTACTCACCTGGGAAAAATGAGAGGTTAAGCAAGGAAATGAAATGCATAGAGAGAGAGAGAGATGGTGAACTTTGAATGAAGAAACGGACAGCAACCAACCATGACACCATAAACATCAGGAATGCTGAATAGTTCAGCATCGTTCCCAGAGTCACCACAAGCAAGAGTATTAACAGGGAGTTTCCCTTCCGTTTTTAGCTTTTTTAACAGATATGCCATAGCTTGTCCCTTTCCTGCACCTTGTGGTAAAATATCCAAATCCATGCCTCCACTGTAAATTATCTTGACATCCAACTGGAATAACCAACATAAAAAATATGTTTTTAAAGTATAAAGATCTCAAGAGAATATAGGTAAAGCTCCTTGGTCACTGCCTAAGAAAAAGTAAAGAATACTGTGAAAGCAAGCAAAAAAGAAAGAAAAAAACAGTCTTACGCCACGTTTCTCCAATCGCTGTGATAGCTCCTTGGTTACAGCCTGAGCCTTACTCTTGTCAACGTAAAAGCTAACCTTGTGAGGTCTTTGCTCAGTTTCTGACTGCAAACAGTTATCGCACTCTTGTCATCCATGGAGCAAGAGTAACATGGAGTAGATATGAAAGATAGAAAAGCACCTGGAGAGTCAACTCAGAAAACTTGCTACTTTCTTCTTTGACAATTCCTAAGTCCCATTTATTGTTCAAGGTTTGAATCCAACCATCATCAGGAACCATGGAGTTACCAAAAGTTATCTCAGTTCCTACAGACATAATGGTAATATCAGGGGTCAACAAGGGTTTCTCTTTTCTCAATGCCTTGTATAGTGTTGGTGATCTTCCCGTGGAGAAAACAAGAAGAGAGTCATGACGATAAGTGTCTTCCCACAAGGAATTGAACCTCAACAGAGAAAGATTCTCAGTATCATGATGATCAACCTGACAAAAAGTGTGTAAGCCTCGTCAAGCAAACCAGTTATTCATAGCAAAGCTACAAAGTGGTAAACAACGCACTAACCATTGTATGATCAAGATCTGAGACTATCATAAGACGAGGGGGTGATGTCAGTCGCTCCATCAGAGTCCTGAAATTAACAACTACCAGTATGATTACATGATTCCAAATCGTTTAAATCACCAGTAACAACTACAAAAAAGTTGTATGATTCAGAGATACTTATCAAAAACCTGTAAATAACCCGACCAGTAAAATCCAGAACAGAAGCACACTGCTAATACACGAAATAGAATCGTACAAAAGATCTTGATCCAAAATTAAATCTAAACATGAAATTCGTAGGAAGAAGAAGATCGAGACACAGAGAAAGAGAGCGGATTGTGTACCAGAGAATCAGATTCACCACGAAATGTGATCGATGTTTAGGTCCTTTCAATTGCGATGAAGCAAAGGAGATATAAGAGGAAATGACACCAATGGCGTCACAACGCTTGCTTGCCACGTGTACATCATCTACCCGTTTCGTTCTTTTTGTTTTTCTTAACCCAAGTTTAGTATTTTTATTCTCATAATTAAAAGTAAATGTATGTCTCATCTCGGAGTGACTCTTTCATTTTCTAAAGTTTTATCTAATTATTTTACTTTTTTCATAACTAAAGTTTTATTTTATTAAATCAAAAGAGTTATAACATAATAATTAATAAAAAAAATTAATATCTCATCGTTAATCGGTTTGATTTTAAAAGGTTTTATTTTTATTTATTTACATATCAGAACAATTTCCATTTTTTTAGCTCAACCTTAGTTTTTTTTTTATTTTATGTAAGGTTTTATTTGGATTTTAATATTTTTTTATAAAGAGCCGTTTTGATTTTCTAATTTGTTTAATGTTTATTATTCTTTTTTTTTTTAACTTTATATTTTTATTATTTTATTTACTTTCTCAAAATTGAAAATTAATTTTATTAAAAATAAGAGACTGATAACCAAATACTATTACTGTGGAAAAAAAAACACAATACCATTACCGACATAATTTAGTAAAAAAAAAGACAAAAATACAAAATAAAAAAAATCAAATCCAAAACATAAAAACAACAAAAACATGATGTTAAAAGAAAAAAATAATAATAGGATAAAACCGAAACCAAAAACAAAATGAACAAAAACAACACATGAAAATTATTAGTTTGAATCTTCCAAAACTTGAGCGATAGAAGCACTAGCTTCAGCAACAAATTGAATTTGTTGAATACGTAAATTGTTTTGGGTAGAAGAAAGAGTATCCATCATTTCTTTTAATTTTTTCTTCTTTTCATCACTTGTTTTTTCCCAACACTTAATAATAATAGAATCATGTAAACCAAAACAATAACCGTTATTATTTGTTTTGAATGAAAGAGCAAAATCATTACCTGACATCATATTTTCATCTTCTTCTTCTTTGATAGATGTATTTTTTTCTATATCTTCGGATTTTTCGTTGCTTTCTCCACCGAATTCAAGCTTTTTTGATATTTCTTTTGATGGTTCTAATTTTCTTTTTTTCACATAAAAAGGAGAATCTTCTTTTTTTCTAAGTAATTGAGGAGGCCAATCATCTTCATCTGATTCATTAAGAGAAGCAATATAATTAGAAGAAGACATTTTAGAGTAGAAATATGAACATTGTTTTATCACTTAGTGATATATTTATACACATATTCTCAAAACATTCATTAATAACTTTCAATGTATCTAGTGATGTTTCTTACCTTTCTCTAGATTTTTTTTATACTTACCCTAGTCCCTAGTTAATTAATTACTATAATATTACTTTATTTTTATTTAAATTTTTGTTTTTCCAAGATATATGAATTTCATAATAATAAACGTTAAAACAATTTCATTATAATCGAGAAAAAAAATTATTCTTCTAGAAAAATCGTGATATTTTTTTCTCGAGAAAGAAATTGTCATTTAAAAAATTAATGGTGATATAAATAATTTATTTATTTATTATACGTTGTAGATAATGTTGTTGTTGGGACTCCTCGCGTCCTGGATAAAGAAGTTATGACCGGCTCATCGTAAATACAACTGATATTATTGATACATATCTTCTCCTCATTTAATTTTTTTTTCCACGCCTCATTTAATTTATTTTTTTATTAAATTCTTTTATTTTTATTTTACATTTTTTTAATTATTTGTTAAAAAAAATTAAATTTATTATCTTGTGAAAAAAAAGAAAAAAAAAAAGAAAGAAAAAACGCTAAACACAAAGCGGGTTGGCTCATCATCCTTTCATGGTCTCCTCTTCTCTTCTCACTTCCACCATTTCTCCATCATCCTTTTCATGCTCAGATTTGATTCCTTCTTCTCCTTTCTTACTCTTCTCTTTACTTCGCTCGATTCCACCTTCCCACCATTTTTAGGTCCTTTTCTTCTCTCCCTTCAGTAACTCTGCACGTCTGTGTGGATTTCTCAAGAACTTCGATTCTGTTAGGTTTTTTAGGGTTAACAAACTATCTCTTCGATTCGATCTTGTATTGTTCTCTACTACTACAAATTCTTGTTATCCTTTGAATGTTGCGGTGATAGAGTGTCGTAATGGTGCCTGGAAATGATCCTCTCGAGACTATATGCAATTCAATACAACTAGTTAAGGATGCTCTTCTCCCGATCGAGATTGGTGTGAAAAAGGCGGCTAGAGATATTGAAAGCTGTTGGACAAGCAAAGAAAAGCATCTGAGTTTGATTCTTGGATCGCCTGGAAGAAACAAGGTACGGACATGTAGTTCTAAGAAGCGAAATTGTGCTAGTCTCGGCTCGGAGGCTAATGCTCAGTGTGTGGTAAGTGAAGAGAAAAAGAAAAGTTTCTCTATAAAGATGCCTGCGAAGACATTTTTTGGTATGCTTTCGCCAAATGTAGTGAACGAGAATGAGAGTCGTAGGAATGAGGTGGTAAAGAAAGGATTGAAAGATAAGTGTTTGGAGAATGAAGATGGTTCTTGTACTAATTGCTTTAAATTTGCGATGACCTGGTCTTTGTTGGTCAGTGGATTTGTCCAGGCTTTTCCCATTCCCTTCAAGATAGGCAAGAAGAAGATTCAGAAGCTCCGGGATGATGAAGACAGCAAACAAGGCTTTAAATATACGATTCGGAAAGATATGAGGTGCCAACAATCTGCTAAATCGAATTTGCAGGAGGGAAAGGAAAAAGAAAAGGAAAAGGAAGGGAACCACTTCTCTATTGACAATGTCATAGGTTTTGCTATTGAAATGCTGAATCAGAATCTCCAGAAGTTGGACCAATTCGCGCAGTACAGCTCACAGTCTGATTCTTGTTCTTCCAATGATGCTCTAGCTCTCTCTCCAACTGATAATCCACTTATTTTTAATATATGGGAGGCTAGAAAACTTGACGTAAATGGATTCCTAGGGAACCTGATGTTTGCTAGAGTGGGAGATGTGGCATCAGGTATAGTTAGCCTAACATCCTCAGTTAATGAAGATGGTGATGATAGTAATGTCAGTACTGCTGGTAAGGAGGAAACTCCTGTTGATTCTCCACAGAAGCTGGCTAGTGGATTACTGAGTATACCTATGTCAAATGTGGAGCGCTTGAGATCTACATTGTCAACAATTTCATTGACTGAACTTATTGAGCTTCTGCCACAGTTAGGACGACCTTCAGGAGACCATCCCGATAAGAAAAAACTAATTTCTGTTCAGAATTTTTTCAGATACACCGAAGCTGAAGGTATGAATCCTCTAAATTTTCCTTAAGAGCCGTAGGTATTCTTGGTCACTTATAACATAAATAAAGAGCTTTGGAGTGGTATTGCATATTCATTATTCATCTTGCCAAAACCTTGACGTTAGCAGTTGGGAGATTTGCTTTGCATGAAGATATGTTATATATTGCCTTTGCTTCTGTTACACCTGTTCTAGTTAACACTATAATTTAATTTACGACTATCATAAATTGAGTACTTTGTGATGCAGTTTCTTGACAATAAAAGGAAAATATTTCTTATTTGCTTCTGGAAATGTGATGAACATTTGGTTTACATTTCGTGTAGCATTACTATAATTTTCCACTAATTCCCTGAGCCTTCCAGGCAGGAGGTTCTTCGAAGAATTAGATCGAGATGGTGATGGTAAGGTTACTTTGGAAGATCTTGAAGTTGCAATGAGAAGAAGAAAATTGCCCAGAAGATACGCCAAAGAATTTATGCGTCGAGCTAGAGGCCATTTATTCTCAAAATCGTTTGGGTGGAAGCAGTTTTTGTCCTTGATGGAACAGAAGGAGCCAACCATACTCCGTGCCTATACTTCTCTATGTCTGACCAAGTCTGGTACTCTTCAAAAGAGTGAGATATTAGCATCACTAAATAATGCAGGACTTCCTGCTAATGAAGAAAATGCTATAGCAATGATGAGATTTTTGAATGCGGATACTGAGGAGTCTATCTCATATGGACATTTCCGTAATTTCATGGTCTTGCTGCCATATGAGCGGTTACAGGATGATCCTCGGTAAGTATAATTAGAAAAAGGGTGCATCTCTTTTGATACAATTTAGTTTTGCTCCTAGTAGTCCGAGTAGAATTACTAGAATAAGAATCTGACAAGTGGAATTGTTTTGGTATTTGGCGATGGACATCTGGTCCAGTTCTCTCTTAGTTTTATTTTTTTCTTGTTTGTTTCTTTAAAAACTTAATGGTCCCGCCAGTAGTCATAGATACTATTTTTACTTGTAGGAACATCTGGTTTGAAGCTGCAACCGTTGTTGCTGTTGCACCTCCTGTGGCGTTACCTGCGGGAGATGTTCTAAAATCTGCATTAGCAGGAGGGCTTGCCTCTGCTCTCTCCACTTCGTTAATGCATCCGATTGACACAATCAAGGTGAGTTATCTCGTGGCTTTTGCAGCTTTGTAAAAACACTGTTATAACGTTCTTCTGTGCTCAGTTTGGGCAAGTTTAGGTGAGAATTAAGCTACAATAAAATTTGGCCTCTATCAGATTATGCTTGATATATGCTTCTACAATGTTTGCATATGTAGTATGCCAATAATTCTGTCTAGGCTCTGATGGAGAATCTTGTAATATACTGGGGAATCTGACATATTCATTATCACTTTCATTGCCAGACACGTGTGCAAGCATCAACCCTATCATTTCCTGAAGTAATTGCAAAGCTTCCAGAAATTGGCGTCCGAGGAGTGTATAGGGGTTCAATCCCAGCAATTCTTGGACAATTTTCAAGGTCTTTTGAACTGTTCAAATCTAAGATGTTTGTTCATTTTCTTGTTATATTTCGTTTCTCATGTAATGTTAATACCGCTATTGTTACAGCCATGGTCTGCGGACAGGAATATTTGAAGCAAGTAAACTTGTGTTGATCAATTTTGCTCCTAATCTCCCCGAAATTCAGGTGATGATCAACTCCACGCACTGTTTGTTGTTATTTCAAGATTATGTTTCCTACATTTGCAGATAAACTATATATGGTTCTCATATCTAAAAATTTATGGTCTGTTATGCATGCGATTACAAACCCAACTAGGAAGACGATAAGACCAAAAGGTCCTAATGAGTCGATTGTAGGATAAGTTTTGTGTTTGATATGAAGTTGTGTATTTGATTTAATTTAAGATCTTTATTAATCCTTATGTACTTAGGAATCCTTTTGCTTAAGTTGAGTGGTGTTATGAGACTTAATAACTGCACTTTTCTAGTATGCTGTCCTAGCACATAGTAAGCAATTTATACAGGACACCACTTCAAAATCGATGTCAGATTATTTTTCCTAGAGACGTCTGTTTTTTGAGTACGTAGTAAATGAACGTATATTAGAACACTGCATATTCAGTTATAATGGCATCTGCTTTGTTATAATATAACAGTGATTCTGTAAAGTTACAGACTTCCTCGATAATTTACCTAGAATGGAGATTATTTTGCATTTCTTTTGCATCTTATAGTTGCTTGATTTGATTAAGTTGTGTATTGATTTAAGGACAGACCGAACACTTTTTGTCAAATTTCCTATGCCATACTCAGATAGCAACATTGAACATTTGATGCAGGTTCAATCGATAGCATCATTCTGCAGCACATTATTAGGAACAGCTGTGCGGATTCCATGTGAGGTCCTAAAGCAACGGTTACAAGCTGGCATTTTTAATAATGTTGGGGAAGCCATTGTTGGCACGTGGAAGCAAGATGGTCCAAGAGGTTTTTTCCGTGGGACTGGGGCGACTCTTTGCCGTGAAGTCCCTTTATACGTCGTTGGCATGGGAATGTACGCCGAGTCCAAGAAGGTAAAACAAAAGCAATCGCCATGTAAATCTAGAGTGATGATGTGTAACTGTGAGTGACGCGGAGCATGTATTTTTGTAGATGGTGGCGCAAGTATTGGGAAGAGAACTGGAGGCATGGGAAACAATAGCGGTGGGGGCAGTTTCGGGAGGAATAGCAGCAGTTGTAACAACGCCATTTGATGTGATGAAGACAAGAATGATGACAGCTGCACCAGGGCGGCCTGTGTCGATGTCAATGGTGGTGATCTCAATACTGCGTCACGAGGGACCGCTGGGGTTGTTTAAAGGAGCAGTTCCGAGATTCTTCTGGGTTGCTCCTTTGGGGGCAATGAACTTTGCTGGCTATGAACTAGCGAAGAAAGCAATGGTTAAGAAGGAGGAAGCTTTGGTTGCAGCAGGAGCAGGAGGAGGAGGAGGAGGAGATGAGACTTAGTGAGAAGAAGAAGCTGTCGTCTGTGTTAATAACATTTGGTGAGAAATTTAGGCTTTTTGCTGCAGGGAAGTTTTTAGGTGGCAGCTTAAGCTTATTATAGCTGCTGGAGAATGTCTGTCTTCATATAACTCTCCACTCTTTGCCTTTTCTTCCTACTTTTCAAAGTTTTGACGAAAGGAATATTCTTCGCTTTTTCTTTTTGATTCCACGGAGTAAAAATACTATTTTCTCTAACAAAACAAAAAAAGCTCACATCTGAAAGCAGAAAAAATTAGAGGTATGGGGAGATATTGACTTAACTGAAGTAGTTGGAACACTCGTAGTCGTAGGTCGTAGCTATGCATGAAAGGAAAGTATCGAAAATCAATGTTGCTTGGTAGAGTATATAAATCACTCAAATAATTAAACAATTAACGATCAAGTTGTAGGTTGGATTTGTGCAAATGTATTATTTTCTTTCTTATTTTGGCAATACAATATGTCATGTATGATGAGTAGGTAGTTTTGAAGATAATTCAATCGGCTATATATATTAAACATTATATAAGATGTTTGGTTGCTTAAGGTTTTATTTATTTATTACAATAGTCTAAATGTTTTGGGTTTTTTCTTCTTTTACACTAGTGATTATATAAATAATTATTCAATTTTTGTTGGCAACTTGTTGGTAATGGCACATAACAGTTTTGATACCTTCATATGATAAACATGTTATGCATGTAAGAATTTTAGAAGAGAACGACACTAGCAAAAGAATATGTATTCTTCTCCTGGTTATCTTTACTCTTTAGAGAAAACCATTACCAGATTTATTTAGTATAATATTTATATGTTGATGTAGACGTAGCAACACTCTTACGAGAAATATATAAAAGCTTTAATCGTAGTAGATGAAAACGATGAATATGAAAACCCCGAAAAAATCCTAAAAATGTAAATTAAATCCCATTTTTTATTCCTTTTCACCTTCACCAGCATTCCCTTCGTCATAACATTATAAACAATTCGAAAAAGTTCTATATAAAGGCTTCATTTTGATGCAAACCAATTGATTCAGCATAAATCTAACCAGGGGCGGATGCACTTGTATGGAAGGGGTGCCCATGCACCCATTCAAATTTTATTTTTTCTTTGTAATACTAACAAATTCACCCATATATTAAAAATCAATTAATATTTTATTTACTAATGAAATTAATAAAATCTAATCATTAATATGTATATACATATAACTATATATATATATATATATAGTTGTCCAAAAACAATATTTATATTTCTCTAAAATTTCTATATTTTAATTATCATTTAAAAATATAGAACCTATTTTTTTTAATATAAGATTATTTGGATTTTATATATTTATAATTTTTTTTGTTTATTCTTTTTGCATATATTTTAATTGTTTTAATAGTTATTGAATACTATAATCATGAAAATTAAAAGTTTTTATTTTCAAATTTTGAATTATGAACATAACTTTTTTTATCACAAATAAAATATTTTTTTCCTTATCCTTATAATAATTCTTAGTATTATTTTTTAGCATGATATCAACATTTTACAAATTTTATTAATTTTGTATAATAATAGTGCACCCGGTCAAATTTTATCCAGGATCCGCCACAGAATGTAACCAAAGTTTGACCTTACATTTCACTGTGACCCCTTTAATTAAATGGGTATTTGACGTCTTAGTAACGGTTCCATCACTATAACATGTCGGAGAGGTCATTTCACCAAAAAATGAAACGTTGGGAGTTTATAAATTTTAAAAAAGATTGGGATTCATTACACAAAATCGCAATATGTTGGGAGTCATTTAATTTCACAACAATCCCATTAATTTGTCATTTAATATTTTAACTTTTTTTTTTTGATAATCCTGGGGGTCGAAGTTTGCGTAGTTTAACCCGTTACGCTCCTACATCTCCCGTGAGCCGGAATCAAGCGGTGTATAAATGCAAACATTTAAACATCCATCCTCAAGGCGAAACTCGAAACCCGGGCTCCCGCGCGTCCAAGGAGTTTATTAAACCACCTATGGAACCGATAGAGCGGTAAACAAATATTTAACTTCTTTGTACATTTACATATATAATGGTTTTCTTATTAAATCACAATCTGTATCCAATTTTTTGTGTTGGTTTGTTATGGCTCTCTATTTTCTCCTAAAAAAATATTATTATTATTGTTAATATATGGTTTAATGGTAAAAATATATTGTTATAAATACATGAATATAATGTGTTCTTTTTACCCTTTATAAAATCAAAATTTCTATCCAGTTTTTTTATTTTCTTTGATTCTTTATTTCTTTCTACAAATTTTTTTTCTTTTATTAATATCTGTTTGTTATAATTGTGTAAATTTAATTAATCTAATATATTAGAAATGCAAAAATGGAATTTGAGGAGGAGACATATAATTGTCCAGACGGAATCCTACATTCGATTTTTTTTTAATAGACGAAGACGGATACGAGAGAAATAACAGTCATAGTAGATTTGGTTCGAAGATTGCTCGTAGCCTCGTAGCATTAGTTGGGCATTGGGATCCAAAAGTGGAGGCTATAGCTTAAACCCATGAGTTTTCAAAATCCAGCCTATATTACATGTTCAAACAAGAAAAGAACTCTTCAAGATAAAACCACTAGATAATAGATATTAACATCACTAAATCCAATTAGATGCCAATTATTTGACTTACTTTCAAATTTGAAGGCCAATGCTATGTTCTTGTGTTAACATGCCAGAAACAGAAGCAGGAACAAGTAAAGTTAAGCATTACTATGAATCAAAAAGCTGAGGCACCTCCTTGTGTTTTCCCAAGCATTACATCTTTAGCTTCATTGATTTTAGATGCTAAGAAATGGCTACCACCTGCATCTGGATGATTTGCAACCATTACTTTCCTATGAGCTTCCTTCACCTTCTCTGCTGCTACATTCTCCCTATCTCCACCCAACCATTACAGATTTGGATTATACAACATACCATTACATATCTCCACACAAGAAACTTAACACATCACCTGATTCCGAGTATCAGAGCAGCTTCCCTTTTCGTCATCTTAGGCTGGAAACCGCCATCATAGAATCTCTTGATTTTTGGCTTTGCTGGTCTTGCCTTGAATGCTTGCCAAGCTTGGATTCCATATCTTCCAGCAAGTGCCGTTGCTGCAACTGCTAGACCCGCAAAGAATGGTGTTGCCTGATCACCCCAATATACACAAAGAGCAGAGAAAAATTGATCAATTTGAACCATTACTAACACAATGTAGTTTAAGAGGAGTAGTTAATGGTAGTTAGTTGGTTTATTAGTTAGTTAGTAGTTATCTTGATCTACGCATTATAAATAGATCACTAGGGAGATAACAAAAGGGGGATTTTGGATTTAGGATCTGAGAGGATAGTAATATCCTTTGGGACTCAATAATAAACCCTAAAGATTGTATCTTGGCTAGATTCAATAAAGAAGAGAGTTTCTTAGGAGATATGGCTTTGGATCATAACAGTGTCATATGAATCAAATTAAACAATGACATGAGAACTTGGGCTATTTGTCAACAAAATTATACAAAGCCACCAAACCTAAGCTTGGATCCCATATCTCCCGGACACTACAGTTGCTGCAACTCATAGACCCACACAAAATAGTGTCGCCTAATGTCCAATTATACACAACAGATTCAATACTAAACCATGTCACTAGAGACCCACACAAACCTACAATAAAGATGCTTTAACCATTCTTACTTTCAGTTTGATAAGGACTAATAAGTAGAAACATGGTGCAACGGGTATGAGATGATACAAGTAAAAACCGATTTGAGAACTTTAAGGATCAAAGCAATGCAAGAAAATCAAGATTTTGAACAACCACAACACAGTATATGGATGACTGCACATGATCCGTTAGCTTCCGTACAAAACTACGGATGCAACACTAAAATCCTACAACATTCGCAGAAATTTTAGCAGAAAATTTTACTTTCGTAGAGATGATAAAACAAAACTCAACAGGCGAATTTTCAGGAATTTTATGTAGAGATGAAACCTAAATCCAAAGGAGATAGCAAATCTTCTGTAATAATAAGAGGAACAAAACTCACCATTCAGAAATCTGAGATCCACAGACTTAATTCCTCGTTCCAGTGAATTTGGAGTTTGGAGTTTGGAATCTTTAGCGCAATAGAATTCGCGAAAGCTCTCCGATCTCGTTTCCGAATTCAAAACGGGGAAGAAAACCAATCAAACCGGTTATGGTAAGGCTTGAATAAAAAACCGGTTTCCATTTTGTGACTCGGGTTTAGACGTAAAATTGCATCAAACCCGTGGTCGTGCGATGCACGGTTTACTCTTTGAATAAATAAATGGAATAATGGATTAGGGTAAATTTTATACAATTTTTTCAAACATTCCAAAATTTAAACATAATATGAAAAATGGAGACGATTAAACGGAATATGTATACAATTTTCTAAATATTTTATGTTTATAATTACAATTTTAAACTTTATGGTTATGTTTCTTTTAAATATCTTCAGAATATTTCAAAAATTTCTCAATTTTAAAGATTTTTTTTCATAATATTTTAAAATATTAAACTTAATATTTATGTAATTTTTAATAAAATTTCAAAAAAATACAGCCTAGTTACATTTTTTTCGGGGTATATTTACCAGTTTTAAACTCAGGGGTAGATTATGTCGATTCTAAATTTTGTAAGATATAATATTTTTTTGTTAACGTAGATAGATATGATTTTTCATATATCTTTGTTTTTATTTTGATGGATAACACACGAGAAATTACTCAAAACAAACTTTTGGAACTAGTGATATTGCAAAATACATTAATGTTAAATTGATTTTAATTATACACTTAATTATGGATGGTAAGACAATCCCCTATATCTTAGTTGAGAAGCGATTTTAAATACAACGTTAGTTTGTAAACCATGCAACTAGAAAAATAATCACTAGAAAAAAATATTGGACCGTTATTTTTTTTAATTGTTATATTTATTTATTTATCTATATTATAATTGATCATATTATTTTTATGAATATTATTTATTTATTAGATTTTAATTATTATAATTTATTTAAATATTTTATTATTAGGATTTTATGCTTTAGGTTATTATAATTCTCATAATTTTATTACAAATTTGAAAATTAAAATATACAATATATATCTCCTAAAGATAAACGTATCATATATATGATATGTGTTATTTTCTTAATTGATTAGAAAAAATCTTATCTNATACTATATATTATTTAAGAAGCACAATAAATAATAAATATTCGTTTTATACAAAATAAAATTATATATTTTACAAAATTAATTTTAAATCGTCATTCTCAATTAAAAATTAGTCCTGCATAAAACGCGAGAACAACATCTAGTATATCTTTAATTTACAAGCAGGGCCGATCCCGAGAATTTTGAGGCCCCAAGCAAAATAAAAAAAATGACCCTAAAAACCTCTATAAACTATTATGCAACTTTTAATGATATTTTTTTAAAGAAAAAACAATATTGATCAAATTTGAAAAGGAGATAATAATGAAATATATTAGTAAAAAGATATTATATAAAGATTTTTTGTTAACGCATTTTTCTTTTTTTATTGTTTCATGATTATTTTTTTATATATATTTTTTTAAATAATAAGTAAAAGGAAACAACGATTTTCAAAACTAAAAAGAAATATCAAGTTAAAAAATAATAAAATAACAAATTAAAGAAAAAAAGAAAATTTTAAAAAAGTTCAAAGAGTTGATCCAAAAAATAAAAATATTCACACATTTTCACTCGTAGATTCAAACTCAAGACATCTCAACACAACAACTCACAATCCAACCAATACACCAAAGTAACCCACTCAATAAAATGACCCCTTAAATAACTAATATGTTCTGAAAAAAGGTTCCAAAAACTGTCATATTTCCCTTGGCCCCACACCCAAGCTTACTTTGCTTGGACTTAAAGCCGAGCCTGATTACAAGATAAGTATATTAAAACATCTTTAATGAATTAAACTATTTATAAGATAAGAATAATAAAACACAATTAAGGTAGATTTAAGGTTTAAGATTTAACGTGTATGGTGTAGGGCTGGTTTATTGTTTAGAGTTTAGAATTAAGGGTTTAGGGGTTAGAGTTTATGGTTTAAGGTTTAAGGTTTAGGGTAGACATTTACTATACATATATCCTTAATTATGATATCCTTAATTACATGTAATTAGTAATTAGGGGCAGATCCAAAATTTTTTTTAACTCGATGCACATACTTTTTAAAATTTATTAAAAAAATATTAACACAATATTAAAGGATTTTCGAGATAATATTTAGGGGATTTATAAAAATGCCCTCATTCAAGCCTTTTTTTGCAAAAATGCCCTAACATTATACCCAACATTATGAGTGGTATACCCTCACACTTTATGAAAAATTTGCAAAAATGTATTCAATTAGGGCATTTTGCATAATTGATTTTTAGAAAATTTTTTCATTCAAGCATTTTTTGCAAAAATATCATAACAATAGATCCAAGGGTATAATAGGTAAACCCTACAAAAAAAGGCACATTTGCAAAAAATGCTTGAATTATGGCATTTTAGGTAATTCTTCATAATATTTTGTGTTAAAAAGTAAATATATATATATATATATATATTTAAAAAATAATCAGAATCATTACTATAAATAACTTATACAAACAAATATAATTATTTTATCAAATTTCAAAAACAAAACACTAGATAATAAGAAATTAAAATTTTAATTATATAATTTTGGTGAGATAAGTTTGATCTTATTTTAAGAATTATTATAACTAAAGTTGAAAAATTATCTTTAGGATGAAAACTGTATTTTGAAACTAAAATATTTAATAATTATAATATTATACAAAACTATTGAGATATATTAAAATACATAAAATAAATTAGTTATGGAAACTTATTTGATAAAAAGTAGAAAAATATAATTCATGTAAAATATATTAAATAAAACTAGTTTCTAATTCAAATAATGATAAATGAAATTTATAGTTTAACAAATAAATTTGATATTAATATAATTATTATAATTAATTTAATTTGTTTAAATTGATATTTAATTGAATATTAATTTCTGAAAACTAAAAACGTTTTGAAGGAGCACATTCATTTTGTTAAAACATTAAGGAAAATAGGAAATATTCATTTAATTATATTCCATTTATTTCGTTAGATTAGATTGGTTTTGATTTTAATTAATTTTTTTTTCAGCAATTTAGATTATTCTTTAAGGAAATAATTGAAACAAAATAAAGAAAAGACAATTAAATGGGTGCCGATTTTAAATGGGTGCACAATTAAATATCGATTATAAATAACATGTAATTCTTTAAAAAATTAAAAAAAACTATGGTGCACAGGCACCCAGTAAGACGTACATGGATCCGCCTGTGTTAATAATATATTGATGTAATTAACAAATAATGATATTTATGTTGTAACTAATGATATATTTTATGTAATTAATGGTATATTGCTTATAAATTGTAATAAGGGTAAAT
This sequence comes from Aethionema arabicum, assembly GCA_000411095.1. Classification (NCBI taxonomy): domain Eukaryota; kingdom Viridiplantae; phylum Streptophyta; class Magnoliopsida; order Brassicales; family Brassicaceae; genus Aethionema; species Aethionema arabicum. The sequence continues at coordinate 50,399 of KE150513.1, forward strand.
ATGTGTTTACAAATTATTTTTGGTGTATTTGTAAAGACACTTCCCAAAAATATATATTTCAAAAATTGTCCCATAAAACACATTGATTCACTAAAAACACACTAAACAAAGTTGTAAACGACATTTTAACGGATGATATAACTTGCCAAAATATATTTTTGAGAATGCATTCCGGTAACTTTAAAATCGAGGGTAAATTCTGTCAATTCACTATTTTGTATGGTAAAAATTACTCTTAGCTCATAAATAAACTCATTTTTCAAAATAATTTTGTTTATGTTATAAATATGCTGTTTAAATAAATAATCAATTAGAAACTGTACAGCTTAATCGCGAGATCTAAAGAAAGAACAATGGAGAAAATGTATTTCATGTATGTATGTATATATATATATATATATATATTTATATATATATATATATATTTGATTTTGTGTTGTTGTTTTTTACAAATGAACTTACGACATATATTTATATAATCCCGAAGTTACTAATGACTTTTGCTCCACATTAAATTCAAACGTTAATCATCATTTATGTTTGCCGTTAAACAACAGTTACGTATGTTGTTATCAACATTTATGTATGCCATTTATTTTTTACTTTTCCAACACTTCCTCTTGGAGACCAGCACCATTGAGACTTTATGTTGTCTATCTTTGTTGCCCGTTAAAAACCTCCTCCGGAAAACCCAGTGGGGAAAAGGCCGTAGATAGGTAAAAAGAGTACAACAACATCAACTCCCCCTTGGTTTGAGCGACACATGCTGCATTATCTTCATAAAGAATAGTTGGCGTTGGATTATCTTGGATTCCACTGCTTGATTTGATATGTTGACTAATTGATCTCAGCCATACAGATTTTCAACTTGCTTCATGAAGTGCAATGAGTTCAGCATGATTTGAAGAAGTAGCTACAAGTGTCTGTTTCTAAGAATGCCAAGATATTGCGGTGCCTCCGACCATGAACACATATCCCGTCTATGATCAAGCTTTATGTGGATCAGACAAGTATCCTGCATCTGCAAAACCAACCATTTGACCTTCTGAGTCATTAAGGTAAAATAATCTCAATTCAATCGCCCCTTGAAGATAACGCAAGACATGTTTAATTTCATTCCATTGTATTTGCGTAGGTGACGAGCTGAATATTGCCAATAAGTTAACGACAAAGGATATGTCAGATCTTGTGCAGTTTGCTATGTACAAAGGATATGTAAGGTCTTCAGGACCAAGTATCTTTTCATTTTTCTCATGTGGTCGGAATGAATCATTCTCAATGTTAAGTGACCTAACGACTATTAGAGTACTTAGAGGAGTTACCTTATCCATATTAAATCGTTCAATTACTCTTTTTGTATATGCGGATTGATGTACACATATACCATTTGGATAATGTTCAATTTGTAGTCCAAGATAATACCTTGTCTCTTTCATCTCAAATTCTCCTTTCAAGTAATTCGATGCATTTAGTATTTCCTCTTGAGTTCCAATGATATTAAGATCATCAACATACACTACAATGATAACAAATCCAGATATTGTTTTCTTAATGAAAACACATGGGCATATTCGATTATTCACATATCATTCTTTCAATAAATGTTCGTTGAGGCGATTATACCACATGCGTCTGGATTGTTTTAACCCATATAAAGATCTTTGCAGTTTTACTGCACATAATTCCTTAGGTTTGGAACTTAATGCTTCAGACATCTTGAATCCATCAGGTATTTTCATGTATATGTCAGTATCTAATGATCCATATAAATATGTTGTAACAATATCCATGAGACGCATCTCAAGATTTTGGTTAGCAGCTAGACTCATGAAGAATCTAAATGTTATCGTATCCATAACAGGAGAATATGTTTCCGCACAATCGATACCATGTCTTTGTGAAAAATCTTGAGCTACAAGACGAGCTTTTTATCGTGTTATTTATTTGTTCTCATTTCTTTTTCGAACGAACACCCATTTGTAACCAACCGGCTTCACATCTTCAGGTATGAGTACAATGGGTCTGAACACATTACATTTATTGAGCGAATCAAGTTCAACTTGAATAGATTCTTTCCATTTCAACCAGTCATGTCTCCTTTTACATTGAGCTACTGGCTTTGATTCTGGATCCTCATTTTCTTCATTTATTTTTTTAGAAACAAGATATGAGAAACCATCATCAATTTCATTCATTTTATTTCGATTCTACATTTTTACATTATGGATGTAGTTAATGGAAATTTCATGATTCTTATCACTATCTAGAATCGTTTCTTCAGGAACGTTATCTTGAGTCGTTTCTTCAGGAACGTTCTCGTTCACATTAAGAGTAATATGTTTTTCAGTTTCTTTTTTCGTTTTTTTGGATTTTTATCCTTAGCACCAACAAACATACCACGCTTCAGACGTGCTTTAGACTCACGTGTATCATCAACTTTTCTACGTTGTTGTGAAATTTCAACTCTTGCAAGAGTATTTGCAGCTGGTATATGTCACTTAGTCATAGTTTTAGTATATGCAAAAACATCAGGTAATTGATTTCCTATACTCTGTAAATGTGTTATACGCTATGTTGCACAGAAAGTCCAAGTAGGTTGCGTTTCTTGCTTGGAAACGTTTCGAAAACGGAAACGCGATGGAAACGCGACGGAAACGCTTGGAAACGCATTTCCTGAAATTCTCTATTTTGGAAACGTGTTTGAAACGTGTTTCCTGAATTTTTCTAGTTTGGAAACTTCCGTTTCCAAAACGGAAACACGATGGAAACTTTTTTTTGTAAACATTTGAAAAAAAAAACAATTAAAAAACTGAGGGATATATTTATATATGTATTGTTCACTTATTTTATTTTATATTTTTTTCTCTTCATCGATTAATATATTATATCATCATGAGTTATAAAATTTGTTAAACATATTAGTTTTTTCATATGATTTAAATATTTAATATTTTATTATATATTTTTGATTTTTTATTTATATATATATATACATATGTACATATATACATGCACGTTTCCAAAACGTTTCCAATCTTATATTTTTCAAAATAAACGTTTCACATTTCCGAAACGTTTCGCTTCCGCGTTTTCGTTTCCATGCAACATAGGTTATACGTCGAACTTCAAGTTCTGACTGTTTCGTAGGAGGATCAAGGTGTAACAATGATGATACAAACCACTTAATATCCTTTCCCACTTGTTTGGTTTCTCCCCTAGAACCGAGAACTCTTTTTCATCAAAATGAAAATCTGCAAACCGTGTTGTAAATACATCACCGGTTTGAGGTTCTAGGTATCCGATAATCGTAGGAGAATCACAACCAGCATATATTTCCAATCTTCTTTGTTGTCCCATTTTTGTACGTTGTGGTGGTGATATAAGCACGTAAAAACCGCAAAAATTCTTAAATGATAGATATTAGGTTCTCTACCAAATGCTAACTGCAATGGGAAATACTTGTGATATGCATTAGGTCTTACTCTTATGATAGTTTCAGCGTGCAATATTGCATGTCCCCATTGTAGAGGTTGGGAGGTTAGATTTCATGATCAGTGGTCTTGCAATGAGTGGCAAACGTTTGATCAATGATTCTGCCAAACCATTTTGTGTGTGAACATGAGCTACATGATGTTCAACATCTATATCTGTTATCATACAATAGTCATTGAATGATTGGGACGTGAATTCACCAACGTTGCCTAGTCTAACTTTCTTAATCGGATAATCAGGGAATTGTGTTTTCAACTTGATTATCTGAGAATATGTGACCATCTACTAAATGCATCAATTAATACCATAAAATAATGAAAAGATCCACATGATGGATGTATGGATCCACATATATCACTTTGAACCCTTTCAAGGAATATTTTTGATTCTTTTGCAATTTTAATTGGTGATGGTCTTATAATTAATTTGCCAAGAGAACATGCAACACATGTCATTTTATTCTTGTGATAAATAACCTGGATTTTTCAGTGAATGTCCATGTGAGTTCTCGATTATTTTTTGCATCATACTTGTGCCTGGGTGACCAAGACGGTTATGCCATAAAATTAAATCTTGAGGATTTTTCTTTATCACTAAAAGCGATTCTATTGCGTCTATAAGAGTATAATGTAATCCCGAAGGGAGTTTTGGTAATTTCTCTAGTATGAGCTTTTTTCCAGACTTATCAGAAATTATATAGATATATTTCTTTCCGTCCTCAGTTGCAGACTAAGTGTCAAGTCATGACGGTATATGTCTTTAAAGCTCAACAAATTCCTTTTTGAATTTGGAGAATATAAAACATCATTTATGGAAAACTTTGTTCCATTTGGTAACGTAAAATTTGTTTTACCAATTTCTTTTATCAAGTCTGCAGAACCTGATATAGTATTGACAATTATATTTGTCGGTTTTATACTTGAGAAAAATCTTCAATCTTTTAAGATAGTGTGTGATGTTCCACTATCTGGAATACAAATTTCTCTAACCTTTTGTTTGAGAAATATTCCATAGTGTTCCATTTCTGAAATAAGATAAACTTTTTATAACATAAACTTATCAAATAAAACATACAACAATAATATGAGTTTTAATATAAATAAGCAAAGATAGACATAACTTAAGACTTTTTCAACAGTCTTATTATAAGCTTTTCAATTTCTTGCAATTTCGGTCTCGCCGAAATCTCCAACAAAGTCGGAAGCCTCCAGACATTCCATACCTCAGAGTGTTCCATGAGAGTCACTTCTTTCCCTTTTTCTTTGCCATACTTTATGTATAGTTCGCAAAGGTGGGCAGAAGTTCGACATGTTCTGGACCAATGTCCTTTTCACCCGCATTAGAAACATGCATCTTCCCACATTTGGGGTTTATCCTTCTGGGATCCTTTTCCTTTTGAGGTACTTTTTGGTCGGGTCCATTTATTGGGCTTTCTGCCTTCAGGGACATAACTTTTACCCCGACCACGATTAAATCAACGACCGCGATTCCGAGATGTTTGACCTTCATTCTTTCGGTTTTTAGTATCCATTGCATTCACTTCAGGGAATGCTTTGGTGCCCTTAGGTCGAGCATTGTGGTTTTTAATAAGAAGTTCATTATTCTTCTTAGCAATCATAAGGGCTACAATTAACTCTGAGAACCTTGTAAAATTACAATTTTTGTATTGTTGTTGAAGGATATAGTGGTCTTTGTGAAAAGTCTGGTAAGTTTTATCGAATATATCAACTTCTGATATAAACTTTTCACAAAATCTCAATTGTTCCACTATCCTTAACATAGCATAATTTTATTGCTCTACTTTCTCAAATTTTTGGAACCGAAGGTTCTTAAACTCGTCGTAGACAAGAGTTGAGAGTAATGTCTCTTTGGTTGTCAAACCGATCTTTCAGATTTTTCCACAACTCATTTGGGTCTGTTAACTGAGCATAATCATGTCTTAGATTTTCGTCGACATGCTTCCTTAGGAAAATTATAGCTTTCGCCTTTTTCTGAGGTGTTGTCTCATTGTTATCAGTAATCGTGTCTGATAATGCTAATGAGACTAAGTGCATTTTTACATATGTAGTCCATGCAATGTAATTTGCTCGAGTTAGTTTTAGTGCCCGAAATTGTAGCTTTTCAATGTTTGTCATTTATTTCTAAAATTAAAAACAAACAACATTTTATTAATTTTACATTATACGACAATTATCTAACATAGAACGTATGCATTACAAAGACATGCAATAAGAAAGAAAAATATTGCGCAAAACAACAAATCTTGTGTTAACCATTTTTTTTCTTGAAATAAAGTTTAATTTGAAGAGATATTGAAAGATTTTGTTTAAATATGTTTATAACTTGTTATAAATATGTTGTTATAAATATGTTGTTTAAATAAATAATTAAATAGAACCTGACCCTCTTAATCGGGAGATTGAAATCATAGATAGAAACTAAAGAGAGAACAATGGAGAGAATGTATTATATATTTGATTTTGTGGTGTTGTTGTTTTTTATAAATGAATTTACGACATCTATGTATATAATTCCGAAGTTACTAATGACTTGGACTCCATATTAATTATAAATGTTAATCAACATTTATGTTTGCCGTTAAACAACATTTACGTATGTTGTTATCAACATTTATGTCTGCCGTTTATTTTTTACTTTTTCAGCAGTTTATATTTTGCTTAAACATAAATTTATTGAACAAAAACAATTATGTTTATATATATATATATATATATATATATTGTAAACGATATTCATTGTTTCTTTTGTGGAATACCATATTTATCTATTATAAGGATCTTCAATCTATGTCTTGAGTTAACTCTAGATATAGCCACATATAGTTGTCCATGCGAAAACACTGGTCTTCTAAAAAATAACCCCACATTAGATAGTGTTTGACCTTGACTTTTATTAATCGTCATTGCAAATACAACAAAACTTGAAAATTGTCTACCCCGCATTCGAAAAGGTAACTTTCTTTCTGATGGAGTTATCAACATCTTTGGAATAAACACTTTCTCACCATTCTTGTCTCCTGTAATTACTCGAGCTTCATTAATATATATGATCAACCAGCTGAGTAATTTGTAATCTTGTTCCATTGCATAAACCACTTTTAAGATCAATATTCCATAATATATAACATGACATGAACACCAATCTTTAATCTAAGAACATGATTTGGTAATTTTGATGTTATTTAAAAAATCAGGAGTGTACACAACATCGCCTCTTAAGTGAGAATCAATAGAAGATATACTAGACTTAGATATATTTTTTCATCACCTACAAAATTAGAAGGTTTTTAACATTTAAAATAAATTAAAAATATGCATACATTCCATAAGAAAAGACTAACCTCTTAATCTTGAACGCATATGATTATTAATCAAATCAACATGATCATTTGTTGGACATAAAATAGGTCTCTCTTGAAAAAACTTTTGATCACAAATTTGATCACATCTAGACCCATAAACTGCATTAACTATTGATTCAATAGGACCATTAATCTCGGTGATTAAAGTTTTTTCAGGAATATCAATTAAAACTTCACCATCATTGGTTGAGCAATTCTACTATCACCAACATCTAATGTCCACTTTGAAAACATTTTGATATCTTCTGCATCTTGATTACTTAGATCTGAAAAAAGTCTCATATTCTTAGTTAACTTTAGTATTTTTAAATGATCCCAAATATAAGATGAATTAAGTGAAGCCAAAACTATTTCTTCTCTACGAGCTCCCATAATGATAGGTAAAATTTGTCTAAAATATTATTTTTCTTTAGTGTTTCAAATAAATTTATATTAGTTAATATAAATTATTTGCTTTTTTTCCCTCTCAACTATTTGCTTATGGAAAAAAAAAGTATTTGCTTATTAAAGTTTTATTGATTGTGAATTGTTTACTTTGATATGTTTTTTCTTCAAGATGTACGCTGCTGCAAACAAAGATTAAATGTGGATCATAATAAACGGGATGAACATATAAAAATATACTATATTCACAGATATGGGGGAGAAAATTATGTGACACATTTCTAGATGTAGTTCAAAATAACGGAGAAGAGAACATGGAAGAGATAACAAATGTTTTTTGATAACATTTTCATAAAAAATCTCATTGCTAGGAAATATACGATAACATTGGACTTAGACAAACAGACTTTGGAGTTCTATCGTAATCTTCTTAGAAAGCAACACACAATCCTTCTGTGTTTAATCGTATTCTTCTTTCACTAGCTTTACAAAATTCTTCATAGTCATTTAAGGTTCACGATTTAAAACTCTAAGACTAACACTAGGGTGATTATGTGAAAAGACCTTGAAACTGTAAACCATATATTCATCTTCATCTTCATCGCTCTGTAAAATGAATGACCACTTAACCGATCCTCTACGGCTAATCTCAAAATAGTTTTTTTTAGAGAAATATTGTTTTTTGAGAGAAATAATGTTTTTATTTACCGTTTCAAATAAATTTATATTAAATAATATGAAATATTAATTTTTTTTCTCTTAACTATTTGCTTATGAAAGAAAAAAATTATTTGCTTATAATGTCTTTTAGTGTTTCAAATAAATTTATATTGATTGATATACATTATTTGCTTCTTTTTTTCTCTCAACTATTTGCTTATGAAGAAAAAAAACTATTTGCTTATGAAGAAAAAATTTTGCTTATTAATGTCTTATTGATTGTGAATTATTGACTTTTGAAATGCTTTTTTCAAATTTTACGTTGTAAGCAAAGATTAAAAGTGGCCCAAAATAAACAACATGAACATATATGAATATATTATATCCATGAATTTGGGGGACAAAATGATGTGACACAGTTCAAAATGTAGTTCAAAATAACAAAGAAGATAACATGAAACAGATATGAAATGTTTTTTGATAACATTTTCCTAGAAAAACTGATTACTAGGAAATGATCGATAACCTTGTACTTAGACGAAACAACTTGGAGTTTTTTCGTAATTTTTTTTAGAGGGTAACACACAATCTTTCGTGTTTTATATTATTCTTTTTCACTAAGTTTACAAAATTCTTCATAGTCATTTAAGGTTCTCGATGAAAAACTCTAAGGCTCACACTAGCGTGATTAGATAAAAGGACTACCGAACCCGAATAATAACCCGAACAAAACCAATTATTTTAACATTATCTTATTTTAAGATCTTTTTGATTAAATTCTAACAAATGTTTTAGTGTAAATTAAACCATAACGTCTTAAATTGTACAAATAAAACTCTAATGTTTTAAAGTTACATAAATTAAACCCTACAACTAATGACGTTAGTTTTTAATGTTTTTAATATAACACGGTTGTTTTAAACTTAAACAAAACGAATGTATTTCACAAAAGAACATTAAAAAAATTAAAATTAAATTACAAAATTATATTGATAACATTAAGTAATACCAGAACAAAATATAACAAAAAAAAATCCTATTATTGATATATAATGAGATAGATACTATCCGCACCCCTTATTTTTTAATACATCTACGAGGACTCATCGTCAGAGGACTCTGCATAAGTACGCTGAGGAGGAGCTGGTTGAGGTGGTGCTCGCAGTCGGGAATATACACCATAGGGTACTTCCCGCTGGTACTTAACTGGCACCTCGAACTCGAGACTCGCTAGTGAGACAGGTGAAGTAACTCGCAATATCGCACTACATCCTTGTGATCAGTATACTCGTACAAATTGTTGTCGCCTCTAAGGATGTCAATGTTCTTGAAGTGCTTCACATCCATTAACCCGATCTTGTCCTCGCTCTCCTCCCTACTCAGAGCGATACCACATGCCTCAAATATAGGTGTAAGGAGGTTACCCATATACTCCTTACCCTTGGTCAGTGTAAGGCCTCGGTCCTTCTTCTTCAACAAGTTTTGAGCAAACTTGTAGCCCAGGTTAGTCTCTAATCTCTCAGGAATCAGGTCATAAATGCTCCAGGGGTACATCTCATGGGTGGACTCAGGTAAACCGTAGTGTAAAAGTATGAGCTCTGAAATTGTCACTGAACTAACCTCCTCTTTTCCTAGAAATAAGCTACCGATGATTTAGGTAAAAGGACTTTGAAACTGTAAACCATATCTTCATTTTCATCTTCATCTTCATCGCTGTGTCAAATAATTGCCTCCTAAGCGATCACTTATGGCTCATCTCAAAATATAAAATATTTTGAGAGAAATATGATTTTTGAGAGAAATATTTTTTCTTTCCGTTTCAAATAAATTTATATAATCCAATTATTTTTTTAGAGAATTATTTGCTTAAGAAGGAAGAAAAACTATTTGCTGAAAAAGGAAAAAAACTATTTGTTTATTAATGTCATATCGATTGTGAATTATTGACTTTT
>KE150516.1:8302-20111 GCA_000411095.1 Aethionema arabicum
AAAAATAAAAAAAATAAAAAAAATAAAAAAAATAAAAAAAATAAAAAAAAATAAAAAAACTAAAATAATAAAATAAAAAAGGTTACTAAACCTTTTTAAAAAACTCTATTTCTCTTTCTATCTTTCCATCTCTTTCTATCTTTTTCTATTTTGCAAGTTTTTTGATTAAAATTTTTATTTATTTTAATTAAATTTAATTATAACATTCCCAAATAGAGTTTCACCATTGAAGATGGCCTAATGTGCCAAAAATGAGTAAGTTGAGGTTTAATTTATGAAAACAAATAAAAGGTTGGGCTCGAAATGGAAAGTGTGTAGAAAATAGAAAGGCGTCACTGTGAGTGTGCGAGTGTGAGATATCTCACACCCTAGAGAAATCCTTAGAGAAATCTCATCTTCTTCATCGCTACTTTGAGTGAGTTTTGACTATTATTAGATACAGAGGAGACCACGGCTGAGGAAGTGAGTGATGGAGGCGGAGCGAGATCGTGAGCAACAAGTGGATATTTTCTTCGGCTGAGAAGAACACAGTGAGGTGAGCTTCCGACCTTATGAATGGCCGTGAGTAAGCACGGTGGTTCACAAACCGATGAATGTTAGAATACTTGTTTTTAATGTGGTTTCCATGTGTGCTAGACTTTGTTTCCATGAGGTACAACTCGGAAAGAATTAGATCTCTCCGTGAGAGTGAGTGTTGATGAGTGACAAGCATGATGATGGTAGTTTTTTATGAGGATGATGATGGTGGTGTTACGGCTAAGAGAGGGAAGGTTTGGTGACTCTTGTGTGTGGTGATAGAATGCTAGTAGAGAAACAGACGAAGCCGAGTTGCTAGAATGCTAGTAGGATGAAGGTGTAGGTCGATGAAATTGTGAGAGGAAGTTAACGGTACATTGAGAGTTCTATGTTGTGAAGGGAAGGAGTACTGTGGCATGGTGATGGGCCGTGTAAGCTCAGACCGAGCTCACCTAGTTTGTGTTGGTGTTGTGCATGATTGTTGATGAAGCTTTTGTTTTGATCTTGGGTGATGGTGATTAGTAGCATAGGATATTTTGTTGCTCTCGTTTGTTGCTCTCGTTTGATGTTGATTTTCTTGTTGTGGTACCATTATTAAAGATAGAGAAGCATGATCAATTCTGTGCGCATTCACAAGGCATGTATGTTCGATTATGGGAGTTTCTAGGCACGTTTTGCATGATTTCTTAATGTGGCATGTTATGTTCAGGTGGGAGATGATTAGGCATGATTTCATAAAATTTTTAAAATGGCGATGTCTGGTTTAATCCGGTTATGAGCATTGGACCTTTAAACGTTGACTTATGCTTTTTATGCATGCGAATTCAATCTTGTGTAGAGAGATAGATGTCTATTTTACGGCGACTCGCACGCGATTGTCAAAAAACAGTCGTCTTGTTTCTTCTCCACAGCTACGGCGACAAAGTCGTTGGACCCCCTAAACCTTATTTGTTCATGGGCAGCGAGGTTACAGAAGATAGAGTGAACCTGAAAGTATATGATCCAACCGAAAAAGAAGAAAAAAAATGTTGAAGATGGAAAAAGGGATGGATAATGTCTGGAAAGATGCTTGGAAGGATTTCCAAAAATACAAGAAGAGAGGAGAATCGAGGGGCTGGTTGGTCTTGAGGAAAGATGAAGAATATGTTCCTGTATTTTTTGTCAATATATGGAATAAATACCAGCCACATGTTATGTCATTTCCTCCTTTGAGTCTTGGTAGCGAAAATGTTTGTAAACATTTATGTTTCTTCTCCGGTGAACGGCGACAGCGATCGCTCTTTCACCATGGTTGCCAAGTTTTACGGTTCTAGGATGAGTATTTGCCGGCTTGGTGATTGGGAGTGGACGCGGATAGAGGTTCCCTACCCAACTTTTCATTCTTCGTCTGTGACTTTCTCAGAGAAGGATAGGATATTCTATTTGAATAATCCAAATCCTGTCTACAGAGGTCCCACTGATTTCAACCATGAATCTAAATCTGGGATATTGACTCCGGTTCGTGGCTACATGAATTATCCTTTGTGCAATTTTGCTGAGTTACCAAGGTATGAGACTTGTCCTTATCCTATTTCAAGTTCCAACACCGACTTGTAGAGTCACTCTCGGGCACAACCTTCATCATTTGGTGGTAGGTTTTTTATTTAATTTCTTTGTGTATATAATATTTCTGACGGTGCATAATTAGGGTTGTTTTGTTTTGGTAAGGCATCTTGTTTGTGTGAACAAGAAAGGAGAGATTGTAGCTTGGGATGACATCGATGAAAAGCCGAAAAGACAGCGTGAGGACTCACCGGATTAGAGTCTTTAAAGAAAGCATTAAGGAAGATTTTGGTGCTACTATTCCTTGGTACACCGAAGATATTGAAGATTTATGCATCTTCATAGGAAAAAATGAAGCATTTTGTGTGTCTCCCGATGATTACCCAAGTCTTAACCCAAACTCTGTTTACTTTGCCGGTCTTGGTATGAGTTTCGGCGTTTATGAGCTATCTTCCAGCACAATTCAGCATCTCTCCGACTCTACCCCTACGGCTTCTGCTACCAGCTTGTGGATTGCTCCCCACCCTTGAATAATTTGTTGTACATGTTTTACATTCTTAACTACGTGTTTAATATTTTGTTTTCTCGTAAGTTTCTTCTTTTGTTTGTTTCTACTATTAACGTTTGGGTATCCTTGCTTGCTTTTATGTTAATGTTACTAATCCTTTGTTTTATGTTATTAATCCTTGCTTTTATGTTACTAATCCTTGTTTTTATGTTACCATTTCACACTTCGACTAATGGTGATTGTTTTTTATACATTTGCTTCTAATTTCGACATTTAACAGGTTAATCTCAGTTTTGAGGAGCCTGAACGAGGACTCACTATTGTTAATCTCACTCATACTGACATTCCTGAAGAGGACAAGTTAGTATCTTCTCACTTGTTCTTGACTCTGAATATGATATGTGGAATCTAGAGGACATAGAAAGGAACATTAAGGTTTAGTATCTTCTGGCTTGTTTTTGAGTCTGAATCTGATCTCCGGAATCTGGAGGACATAAAAAGGGGCATTTAGGTTTCAATTACATACGTTCTTCTCTTTTATAAGGTGGAAGAAAGTGTTAAGTTGACATGTTTTGTGTTTGATAGGAATGAATTCTTCTTGAATTTAGAGTTGCTTCTTAGATTGCTTAGCTTATGATAGAATCGAACCCTACTCTTTAGCCAATCCTAGTCGTTACTTGTAATCTTGCTAGCTTGTTTTATGTAGTCTTAGAGTTAGTTGCTTCAGAATTTTGCTTTGTACCTTATGAAACCTGCAGTTTTACTTTATTTATGTGTCAAGAGCAATTTATTTTAGTGATTTCAATCATAACTTCTCCTTCAAACAAATAGTGGAAAATTGTATTTAATTTGTGTTTTGAGAATGGTTTGTGGTTCATGTGTGAAAAAAATGATGGTTATAGTTATTTTTTCTAACTCGAATATAAATGAGAACTATTAGATCTAAAAGATAATTTTATCAATGATTATAAAGACCAAGATCTCAAGAAAAAAAAGTTAATTAAGTTTGAACACAATCCAATTAAAAAAAACTAACCTAAAACCTATCTCTTAAGAGACTTAACAAAATTTATTGATAACAAAATTTAATATGATCTATGGTAAATCTAGAACAAGAATGAAAAAATATTATAAACATTGTGAAAACAAATTTGAGAAAATAAAAGCAAGATATACCTAGTTATCAACATTGATTAAAAAAAATAATAAAAATGAGTTATGTTTAAAAGAGAAAGAAAGAACCGTTGGAAACAAAAGTATATACATACAGTTGTTCGAATTAAAATTTTGCTTTCTAAAATATTATATATTTTTTTTTAACTAGTTTATTATATTTATTTAAATATTCGGTTTTCTTTATGTAAGACTAGTTTGACCGTTGAAGCTGTACGAAGTTTTCTTAAAAACGAGTCAAATAAAAAAAAGCGAATGACGTTATGAAATCCAGTATAACAGTTTGTGTGTTTAAGGTTAACTTTTTTGTTTTTAACTTCGTTCGAGATTTACATAGATTAGATATATATATATTTTTTAATCTATAGGTTAGATATTTTTATCTTTTAATTGTTTTTTATCTATTTATTCTATATAATACAACTAAAGTTATTACATAGTAGTTATCTTTTTTTTTCTTCATATAAAAAATAGAGTTATGTTTTTCTACAAAAAGAATAAAAAAATTTTGTATACCTATTTTACTGTAAAAAATGTAAACATTGTTGTAGAGATATTTTTTAAAAAATAGAAAAACATTTTATGTGTGTAGAGTTTACATAGTTTGGTATTTTTATCTTTTAATTGTTTTTTTCTCTGTTTAATTTATTAATGCATTTATGGTTTTTTTTTTGATTGCATTTAAAGTTATTATACGGAGTATATATATTAGGTAACAATTTTTCTACCAAATGAAGGAAACATATTTTGTATGCCTATGTTAGTGTACAAATTTATTTTTTTGTCTTTTATGTCATTAATTTTTATTTGGTAATATATTATCAATTGAAGATTATATTAATTTATGAAATAAATAAAATATTAATTTAAAAGTTAGTTTTTATGATAATAGGTTTTAGATGGAGGTCTAGAGCAATTTATTTTAGTGATTTCAATCATAACTTCTCCTTCAAACAAATAGTGGAAAATTGTAATTAATTTGTGTTTTGAGAGTGGTTTGTGGTCCATATGTGGAAACAGGATGGTTATAGTTAATTTTTCTAACTCGAATATAAATGAGAGCTATTAGATTTAAAAGATAATTTTATCAATGAGAATAAAGATCAAGATCTCAGGAAAAAAAAGTTAATTCAATTTGAACACAATCCAATTAAAAAAAACTAACCTAAAACCTATCTCTTAAGAGACTTAACAAAATATATTGAGAACAGAATTTAATTTAATCTATGGTAAATCTAGAACAAGGATGAAAAAACAGTCGTCTTGTTTTTTCACCACAGCTACGGCGACAAAGTCGTTGATAGAGTGAACCTGAAAGTATATGATCCAACTGAAAAAGAAGAAAAAAATGCTGAAGATGGAAAAAGGGATGGATAATGTCTGGAAAGATGTTTGGACGAATTTCCATAAATACAAGAAGATAGGAGCATCGAGGGGCTGGTTGGTCTTAAAGAAAGATGAAGAATATGTTCCTGTATTTTTGGTCAATATATGGAATAAATACCAGCCACATGTTATGCCATTTCCTCCTTTGAGCCTTGGTAGCGACGAAATGTTTGTAAACATTTCTGTTTCTTCTCCGGTGAACAGCGACAGCGATCGCTCTTTCACCATGGTTGCTAACTTTTACGGCTCTAGGATGAGTATTTGCTGGATTGGTGATTGGGAGTGGACGCGGATAGAGGTTCCCTGCCCAACTTTTCATTCTTCGTCTGTGACTTTCTCAGAGAAGGATAGGATATTCTATTTGAATAATCCAAATCCTGTCTACAGAGGTCCCACTGATTTCAACCATGAATCTAAATCTGGGATATTGACTCCGGTTCGTGGCTACATGAATTATCCTTTGTGTAGTTTTGCTGAGTTAGCAAGGTATGAGACTTGTCCTTATCCCATTTCAAGTTCCAACACCGAGTTGTAGAGTCACTCTCGGGCACAACCTTCATCATTTGGTGGTAAGTTTTTTTATTTAATTTCTTTGTGTATATAATATTTCTGACGGTGCATAATTAGGGTTGTTTTGTTTTGGTAAGATTTCTTGTTTGTGTGAACAAGAAAGGAGAGATTGTAGCTTGGGATGACAACGATGAAAAGCCGAAAAGACATTTGCGTGAGGATTCACCGGATTAGAGTCTTTAAGGAAAGCATTAAGGAATATTTTGGTGCTACTATTCCTTGGTACACCGAAGATATTGAAGATTTATGGATCTTCATAGGAAAAAATGAAGCATTTTGTGTGTCTCCCGATGATTACCCAAGTCTTAACCCAAACTCTGTTTACTTTGCCGGTCTTGGTATGGGTTTCGGCGTTTGTGAGCTCTCTTCCAGCACAATTCAGCATCTCTCTGACTCTATCCCTACGGCTTCTGCTACGAGTTGTGGATTGCTCCCCACCCTTGAATAATTTGTTGTACATGTTTTACGTTTTTAACTACGTGTTTAATATTTCCAAACTTTGTTTTCCTAATCATGCTCTTTTGTTGTTTTGTCATGATATTATGTATCTTGTGAAATTCTAAATACTCTATTTGCTTGTTTTTTTTGGTTCCTTTAATTGGTCATTGTTAGAGAGATATATTTTAACTATTTTTCATCTTCTTTATTTTAGTTTTTTCATTCTATTTCCTCCAAATCGTAATCATTCTTCACAATTTCAAGTTGCAAAAAAATATTAAAGTATATAATCTCATAATAATTTTCAATTAAATTTTGTGTATGATATTTTCTATAAAAACTCTCATAATGGGATCACAATAAATTAACTCAACTAAAATTTTATTTTATTTTCTCTAATTCCTAAAACAACACGTTCTCCACTTCTTCTCCTCCATCAAAACCCTCTAATCGTCTTTTGTTTTATCTCAAATCTAATCCTCTTTTTATATCACCAAAACATACAATCATTTAAACCATAACACATTTACATATAATCTTTTAAACCACAATCTATCCTTTTTTTATTATATTTATGAGTCTATATATACTAAAAAACTCATCTCTCTTTAATCTCACTCTCATGTTAATTTTCTAAATTAATATCTCATAATATCAACATACTCCAGATGAATATAAAAACCTAGAGTTTAGCGTTTTCACCGATTAGGTGTTAATATGTTGTGTATTTTAAAGAAAATTTTAGTGTGATTATGTTGTGAATTTTAGTGTTAATACTAAAATTCGGTACATATTGTGATATTCACACTAAAATTTAAGTGTTAATATGTTGTGAATTTTGTTAAGTGTTAATAAGGTAAAATTTAGTGTGATTTCGTTGTGAATTTAAGTGTTAATACTAAAACTAACACTAGAATTCGGTACATATTATCATATCCACTACATAATTATGCATCTTCATAGGAAAAAATTATCCATATTCCTTTTTAAGTCTATATACTTCAAATAGCTAACAAATTTAAAGTTTAATTTAAAATGTCACCTATAATATCTAAAAGGACTAAAGAAAAATTAGACAAATTCATTTTAATTTTTTTGCTTAGAAAAAAAATTGGACTAGAAAATTATATGACAATCTTATCTTTAGGTAAATCTCAATTAATTATATAGTTATAATATTAAAAATTAATAACTTAATTATATTATTTTCGCTTTAGGACAGCGATGAATAATGATTACGTTGAAGAAATAAGACAAACACGTCTATTTTCGAGGAATGAGAGAAATAGAGAGAAAAACACATAGAGAAAAATAGAGAGAGAAAAAAATAGAGAGAAATATTTATTTTTCGGCGACTCGCGATAGTGAAAAACAGTCGTCCTGTTTCTTTTCCACAACTACGACAACGACGAGGAATTGGTTGAACCTCAAACCTTATTTGTTCATGGGTAACAAAGATATAGTAGACCGAATGAATTTAAAAATTTATGAGCCAAGTAAAAAACAAGAGAAAATGTTGAAGATGGAAAAGGAGGCTGATAATGTTTGGAAATATTTCTAGAAAGACAAGAAGATATGAGCTTCTAGTGGTTGGTTAACCTTGAGAAAAGATGAAGAATATGCTCATATGTTTCTGGTAAGTCCATGAAATAAATACTAACCAAAGATTATACTATTGAACGTCAATAGCGACAAAATGCTTGTAAACATTTTTGTTTCTTTTTCGGTGAACGGCGATAACGATCGCTCTATGATGAGTATTTGCTGACATGGCCATTGGGAGTGGCGCAGATAGGATATTCTATTTCAATAATCCAAATCCTTTCTACAAAGGCCCCATTGATTTCAATGATGAATCTAAATTCGGTATATTGACCTCAGTTCATGGCTACATGAATTACACTTTGTGTAGATTTGTTGGGATACCAAAGTATATATGAGAACGACTTGCTTCTAACCCATTTTAAGTTCCAACACCGACTTGTATAGTCACTTTCAGACACAACGTTCATCATTTGGTGGTAACTAAATTATTTCATTTTTTGTCCATATCATATTTCTTACTGTGTATAATTATATTCGTTTTGTTTTTGTAAGACATCTTGTTCGTGTGAACAAGAAAAGATAAATTGTAACTTGGGATGACAACAACCAAAAATCCAAAGATATTTGCATGAAGTCTCAACAGATCAAGGTCTCTAAAGGATTCTATTAAGGAAGATTTTGGTGCGATGATTCCTTGGTATCTTGAAGATATTAGAGATTTTTACATCTTCATAGGTAAAAAAATTTATCTATATTTTTTTTTGAAAATTCTATACTTTTAATAGCTAACAAATTTAAATTGTAAATTAAAATGTCAACTAAAATATCTAAAAGAACTAAAGAATAATTAAATGAATTCATTTTAAGTTTTATGCCTTAGAAGAAAAAATTGCACCAGAAAATTATATGGCGATCTTATCTTTAAGTAATTCCCAACTAATTATGTAGTTATTGTAATAAAAATGAATAAATTAATTATATTGTTTTCGGTTTATGGCAGAGATGAATAATGAATACGTTGAAGAAATAAAACAAACGCGTCTAATTCGAGGAAGGAAATAAAAATAGAGAGAAAACTAGAGAGAGAAAAAAATAGAGAGAAATGTCTATTTTCTGGTGACTCGCCATAGTGAAGGAACAATCATCCTATTTCTTCTCCACAACTACGACGACAACAACGAAGTTGTTGAACTCCAAACCTTATTTGTTCATGAGCAACAAAATTACACCAAACAAAGTCATCCAAATGAAAAAGAAAAAATGGTGAAGATGAAAAAAATGGTGGATAATGTTTGGAAGGATGTTTGGAAAGATTTCCAGAAACACAAGAAGATATGAGCTTCTAGATGCTGGTTAGCCTTGAAGAAGGATGAATAATAAGCTCCTTTGTTTTTTCTTCCCAACTCTATCTTCCTTATCATGGTTTTAGTTGTTTTGTCATGATATTGTGTTCTTATTGCTTGAGTTGTTATCATGTATCTTGTGAAACTCTTAATTTTCTATTTGCTTGTCTTTTTCCGCTTCCTTTGATTGTTCACATGTTTCCAATGAGGGGTTTACAAGCATTTTACTTGACTTCTGACTTCACAGAAAGTATTCTTCTCTTATTTTCATCAATTGTTTTAATACAAATCTACTTCTCTGATTTTGTAATAATCATTTTTGATCAAAATTGATATTTTCAACCGATGTCCAATCCGGTATTTTTCTTAGATATTCATCTTGTTATGTGCTATTAATATTCTTAATCTGATCATTTGTATTGTTACGTTCTTTCGGATGAAGTTATATTTTTATATTGTACGTTAGATAGAGTTATCTTTTTCTATTGTCTTTCAATTATCTTTTCTTTGTGTTCTTATGGATTAAAGTTCATCATTTTTTCATATTTGATGATTATTTCATATTTGTGTTTCTATTTTTTATATGTTTCGCTCTTTAGTTGAGCTTATTATTCTTTGTTTAATTTTGATACATACATTGTACTATTTTCTATCAATGTCTTATAAGACATTTTGTATTGATTTCATGTTGCTTTCACAGACTTTTCGTTCTTATTGGTTTGTTGCTAGTTTGTTGTTGGTTTCGCTTCTAATTTGAGTCTACTATTAATTCGTTGTTGTTTCGTACCAGGGCCAGCTCTTAACATAGGCGGGATAGACGACTGTCTCGGGTCCAAAATATTTTTTTTAGATTTATGTTTAATAAAAAAATTTGAATATTTTTTATAGTTTCAATTAAATTTGTTCGTGAAACCAATGTCCGGTCCGTTGTTAACATTAGAATTTTCAAAAATTGATTGGTGACTAAAAAAGCATTTTAGTTTGCACTATTTCATGTTTGGGTTCCCTGCTTGTTTGCCGCTGGTTCATTGTTAAAGAGATATATTTTAACTCTTTTTTCATCTTCTTTATTTTCGTTTATTCATTATATTTCCTCCAAATCGTTCGTCATAATTTCAACTTACGGGAGAATATTAGAATATATTAGAACATATAATCTCATAATAATTTTTGACTCAATCTTGTTTATGATATTTCTATAAACACCCCATAATGAGATTAAGATAAATTAACTCAACTAAAATAAACTTTTATTTTCTCTAAATCACAAAACAACACTTTCTTCACTTCTCCTCCATCAACAACCTCTAATCCTCTTTTTTTTAATCTCAAATCTAATTCTCTTTTTATATCACCAAAACATATAATCTTTTAAACCAAAACGCATTTACATACAATCCTTTAAACAACAACCAATCCTCCTTTTATTATTATTTCACTAATTTATTTGAAATTTGATTTTTATTATATTTATGAATCTATATATACAAAAAAAACTCATCTCTCTTGAATCTCATGTTAATTTTCTAAATTAATATCTCATAATATCAACATACTCTGGATGAATACAAAAACTCGGAGTTTAGTGTTTTCACCGATTAAACCCTCAATGTTTGAAAATATGTAAATTAAACCCAAAATTTAAAATTGCGCAAATAATTCTCTCATATTTTAAAATAATGCAAATTAAACACTGTTGTTAAAGTGTTAAAAAAATTTCAAAACACAAAAAAACCACTTAAAGCCCATCTAATAACCTATCCAAATACCTAAAATTCACCAAATTGTTTAAAAAAATGAAAAAATATTAAAAAAAGGTGTATTTGATTTTATTTAATTTTAAATCAAATTTAGATATTTTTATAATGTTTTTAAAATTGAAATTTGTAGTTTTTTTTATAATTTAATAAGCTTAATTATAAAGTTATAGAACCAATCAAATATTTTTTTTAAGCATGTGATTATTTAAAAGTAATTTAAATAAGAGAATTTGTGTAAATTATACTTTCACACACCTTATTTTTGTTTTATACACCCTATCGTGTTATAAGATGTTAAAAGGTATCATATAACTTATTATGACAAAATTTATGAGATATTATATTTTCTATTTATTAATATAAGATGTTATAAACGAGTGTAAAAAATAAAAAAAATAAGCTACAAATGTGTATATACCTAAAACATCTATTCCAAAGTACATATAACTAATTCTCCCTTTAAATAATCTCAAATAATAATTTAATATAATCTCAAATATGTAAAACAAATCAAAATTTAATTTTTTAATTTTTTATTATTAAAAGAATAATTCTAAATAATTTAAAATTATTGAACAAAACTAAAAATAGAAACTAAAAATTATTTAATTTATACACCAAAAAGTTAATTCTAAAATTTGTTATTATAAGATAAAATAATTATAGTTAATCAAGAACTATGAAAAAACAAAAAAAAAACTTGAAGATTTCAAATTGGTTTCACAATTAAATTTTTATTTTCATATACACACTTTATAATTTAATTTTAAAACCAATTTCAAATTCTTATAAAGTTATTTGACTTTTTCTTTTAATAATTTTGATTATTAATTATAATTTCTTATTTTTTTTATAAAAGTTAAATTTTAAATTTCTTTTGTTGGTATGATAAAAAAAAATTAACGTTTGTTGTATAAATTTAATTTTATTATAACTCACGTTTTCACTATTTTTATAATTCTTAAAAGTCAAAATTTTAAAAATATTTAACTTTAATTGTTTTTTAATATAAGCTTATTAAATTATAA
>KE150517.1:15471-27644 GCA_000411095.1 Aethionema arabicum
TCAATAACAAACCGTTCCCATATCATCAGAAATAACCATTTCTTCCTTCATCCAATCTGCTAAGAGTGGAATGTAACTCAATCGTAAATTACATTTACTTTCGTCTAATGCAAGCCTCTTGTATATACTATCTTTCAGCATCGAAAAAGTTACTTCTTCAACTGATCCCTTCAACCAAACAGCATGTAATGCACCTTGACATTTGAAATGTAAGCTGATGATGTTGCTCATTTGTTTCCTGTCGAAATGATCAACGTAGTTATAACAGTTATAACAGTTCTGTCCAGCTATAAAACTGCTTTTACTTTTAATCAATCATGGAACTCAGTTATACCAGTTCGGCCCAGGTAAAAAAAAACAACAATGCAAATTGGAAATCCGCTAAAAACCTCACGAGTTTCATGTTCTACTCTAGATTGAGGAATTCCTGATTGAATCGTTATACTCCAATCACGATACTGATACTAACATTACCAATTTTAAACCATTTTCGACCCACAAAAAATCTATCCAAATCTATGCTAACACAATATGTTATTTAACACAACCAATGTTCCATTTTAATTCAATCTACATCTCAGTTCTATCAGTGTTTCTGATATTAGTCTAACATAACAAAAACTAACAGAAACCCAAATTGGGGAAAAATCGGAGAAAAAATATGAAATTGCAAATCGTGGATTATTGTTCTTCAAATACATGTTTTAGTCATTCCCACCCTAAATCCATGCTAAAANACAGACAGAAACCCAAATTGGGGAAAAATCGGAGAAAAAAAAATGAAATTGCAAATCGTCGATTATTGTTCTTCAAAATACATGTTTTAGTCATTCCCACCCTAAATCCATGCTAAAACGCCCAATGTGGGTACTAATTTCAGCTAAACCCAACTCAATCCCTAATTTCAAGGACCCAATTTCAAGAACCAAATTTGAATTTCAAAATGAAACTAAAATCTCACCTTTCCGTTGAACAACCGCGTTAATCTTTAATTCAGTAGCGGCGGCTCTGGGGAAGTTCTCAACTCGACGGGAGCGACGATCTAGGAAGAAATCGGAGCTCAAAATAGTTTTCAAAATGGTGAAACGAAGAGGAGAAACCCAAGAAAAGGGGAAGCTCGGGAAGAAGAAAGGGGAAGCTCGAAGCTCCTTTTTGTCGTTTTCTGATAATTTAATATTACTCTTATTAATTTAATTCATACATTTTATTATTTGTTTTTTTTATTATTTAAATTCAGAAGGGTAATAAGGTAAAAACCATTTCTAAAACAAGTGTCCCAAATAAAAAGGGTACTCAGCACAACAGAAGGGTACGTAGAACAAAAAAAAATAAGGGCATTTGGGCGTCAGGACCCCATTAACAGAAGCGCAGACTTGGAAAAAATAAAATAATAACAGAAGTCGACAACAATGGGAATTAGGGTTTCAAAGAATTCAATAGAGAGAGATTTCGCCATGGAAAGACCTTGCAAAAGGACAAAAAGTGATCACGATTCGTCGCTAGATACCAACACGAAAACCATGGATCATATTCCTATGGATATAGTAAAAGAGATCCTCCAGAGATTACCTGTAAAATCCATAGCCAAATTCATGACAGTATTGAAGTCATGGTCAACAATCATCCGCTCTAACTATTTCATCACTTCCTTCTCGTTACAACAATCAATGGCGTCGCAAGAAGGGTCACATCGTCTACTCTTTGTTAGAGATGAAATCTTAGAGGGCAATTGGGGTTACTTCTCCTTATGGTCGCTTAATCTCGCCACCGAGAAACCACCACTGAAGTTTATATCTCGTATGGTTCTCGAATTTGATAGGCTTATGGGTTTTGATCTACCTATTTACGTTAAGGGGTTGTTGTGTTTTGTCTATCGCAAAACACAAGTGATATGCAATCCAAGCACAGGTAAGTCCATATTCTTACCTGATGTCAAAACTAGGAGAAAAATACTGACAAGGTACTTTGGATTTGATCCAATAAAAGCTGAATATAAAGTATTGTGCATTATTGACTCAATGTGTAGTCGTGACGGTCGAATTACACCTTCTCAAAATCAAATTTTGACTCTAGGATCTAAGAATTTATGGCGAAAACTTGATTTTTGGATTCGTCATAAGCCCATCGATGAAGGCATATGTATTGATGGAATCATATATTACTTGGCTTACGAATATGTAAGTTTTCCGAATATAATTCTAGTTAGATTTGATGTGAAGTCTGAGAAGTTTCTGAAACAATTACCATGTTTGTTTCTTCAACATTTACCTTATGGAGTTTCTTTAACTTTGATAAACTACGGATCCAAATTAGCCATAGAGTACCAAACAAATTACTATCCAATTGATTTGTGGGTTTTGGAAGATTCCGAGAAAGTTGAATGGTTGAAGATAAGTCTTGATGTTTCTCCATGGGCGAGTTCGATTAGTCGTTATGATATAAAAATCATGGGTACTACTACTCCTAACGGTGAGATTGTTTATGTTTGTAATCGTAGTAAAGATGGATTCTATGTTATCTATCATGATCATAAGAAGAATCAACATAGAAGAATTGAGATTAAACCACCAAACCTTGGTTCTGTAGGCAGTTTCATACCGAGAATTTGTTTTAATGATTATGTAGAAAGTGTTATGCTTTTGTAGCATACACTTTTAAGACTTCAGAGTTTATGGTTTATTTTGTCTAATGTTTGTGTATATTTCTTTGGCTTTAGTCGTTTGCTTTTTTTTTGTCACTTGAATTACCGTTCCATTAACTGAAATCAAATCAACTCAATACTATGATAATTAAAAAAATCATTGTCTTATAAAATTGAAACAAAATATTTATTAGCTTTTACGACCAATACTGTTCACGTTCTTCAATATTTGATTTGATTTAGAAATATTATTTATATATTTTCAAAATTTTGAAATATTCAAAACGAAAATATATCTAGAGCTGTTAAAATATTTTTAGCCAAAATAATTTTGTATCATTTTTATATAATTAATTATTTAAAAATTGACAATCGAAATATATAAAATATTAATTTTCGTATCATTATTTATAATACTAATCATTTATTTATGAGGAATTGGTTGTTTTAGACAATTGGTGGACCTTCTATAGACACAAAAAATACAAAAACTAAATACTACCCTTCCACACATCTAGGGTTTAGGGTTTAGGGTTTTGGGTTTAGGATTTTGGGTTTTGGGTTTAGGGTTTAGGGTTTAGGGTAAATAAATTACAGGGGCATTATCGTCATTGTTAATTATGTGGTGTTTATAAAACTAAAACTGGATTTCAAATGTCTACAATACTCAAAAGGCATATGAAATGTTTATTTTGCTAAATTTCCCTTTATTTATATAGAAAAATTAATTTTCGTACTTTTATTATATAATTATCAATTTATTTATAATACTAATATTTATTTATTTTTAAAAATTCGGTTGATCAATTAACGATATAAAAATAATTAAATGATTATATTTAAAATTAATAAACTTATGAACGAGGGATAATGACTCTTTAATGATTTAATAAATTAATAATTTAAATTAAAAATTGAATATATTTATGAAATCATAATTATTGGTATGATTAATGAATATTGTTAAAATACGATATGTAAATGTTCATAAATATTAGGGATAAAGGTAAATACAATGGGGTGAGATCAATTCGCCCGGCTAAGAGAGCTCAACTGGCAGCATCCTCGATGGGGATCGATCCGCCCACTTCTAAGTGTTCAGGATCTGATCAGCTCGAGTCGTAACCAGTCCAGCTACCACGAAAAAAAAGGTAAATACAATTTCACAATTAGACATTTAACCAAACAAAGTTAGAAAAAACATAACAAAAACCCTTATTATTTTTTTTTTATTGTTATTTTAACTCGAATTCATCTCAACCGTCACTGTGTGTTTGTCTTTATGTCCTATTTTTGGAACATATATGAACAGAATCTCAAACATATTAACAAATAGCATCAAAACACAGTATAGTCTTTACTTTAAGTCATTTATTTAAATTAAATCAGTTAATTCAATTTAAAATGCTTTCATATGCACCAACTTGTTGATATATACACATATATAATATGAATAGATAAGTTCATAAGATAGATAGATTCTCTCTCCCACATGAGAGATCCTTTTATACCTTAATTTGTCGTCTTTAATAGTTGAATATGTACTTCACATCTAAACTAACCAATTGATTTAGTAAACACCAAGAAACATTAATTCTTATAACATTTATCATTTAAATAAAACTATTCTCTCTTTTTCTAACAAAACAAATTATTTTTGGTCCAAAAAAAATAATGTACAACTTCTTATAAAATGAGATTTCAATCACCATATAAAATATAAGACGAGTGATGAAACGATCAATACTAATATACAAAATATATTAAAAGAATTGTTGTATTTTAAATTCTAAACTATTTTATTTGGTGAGAAAAATCTTCAACTATCAAAATAGTTTTTTTTAAATCAGTAATCTGTTTTTTTTAACCCTAAACAATAATAACCAAATTGTTGAATTAAAATATGAAATCATAAACACAAAATTAAACTCTAACTCCAAATTTAGGTTAATTATATTGTAATTTCCAGTTTAAATTTGAGATTTTGGTTTAAAAACTCAGGTTATTAAGATTAAGAGTTTAGAACACACTTTTATCAAAGTTCGAGATTTAAAAAAATAGTTCAAAATTTTAAAAAATATTATTATCTTTTTTATAAATGAAAAAAAAAAACGTGAATACAAACGATGGTCTAATATTTACATAAGCACATGTACGAATACGATAGCTTAAAAATATTCACATATATATATATATATTGGTGATATCATATCATATTACATCTCTAATCAATTAATAGAGAGAGATGTGGAGGTTGAAGGTTTCTGAAGGAGAAGAAGAGAGTGTAAATGAACATTTAGGAAGACAATTTTGGGAATTTGATTCTCAATTTGGAACTTCACAAGACAAACTTCACATCTCTAATCTTCGTCGCAATTTTACTCTCCACAGATTCTCTTCTAAACATAGCTCTGATCTTCTCTACCGGTTTCAGGTATATTTCTTTTTATATGTATATATTATATGTTTGCTAGTTTCTGAATAATAAATAACGTCATAAATTATATGTTTTCAACTCATTAAAATCGTTTTTGGGTTTGCTTAGTCGTTGATTCTAAACTGAAACAAGTAGAGTTACTTCATCATCCTGGTTAGTTTGAAATATATTATCTCAGGCCCGGTTCTTTTATAAAGACGGTGAGTAATTGATATTAGGCATCATAATTATATAAAAGTGTTAGAACATCAATTACTGACAACTATATTTGGATAATTGGAAGCTAAAAAAAATTAGTACTATTAAATTTAATTATTTACCGGTAGTTTAATGATATCAATAGAACAAGATTTGCATGAAAAACTCGATTATTCAAAGCTGATCAACAAATTTGCAGGAAAAAAACAAGGATGATTATTTTTTATGAATGATGTAGTGATGTGTTGATACTTTTTTTTATAAAGAACACATTGAATTTTGATAATACTTTTTCGTTTTAATGATTTTTTTTTCTAGCACATTGAATATCGATATACTTCAAGTAGGCATTATATATTATGGTCATACTTTCATGTCTCCACAATATAAATTTAAGTCGGTCCTATTTTGACCACTTGTATTTTCGACCGATTTATTTTATCAGCGCTCGATTTTTGACCAAACGTTTTGGTCGAAAGTTGGTCAAGATTAAAATGCCTCTTTTTAACCAATCAAAACTGGTCGCAAAACGGAGTGTTTTCTTGCAAGGTCCAAAACTTTTGTGGGTTAACAAAAAAAATCAATATGATATATAAATTACCATCAAAATAGTCCATAAATTATATATTTAAAACATTAGTTTGACATGAAAACATAAACTTGAACAGTGTTCAAAGGAGAAAGGAAGAGGAAGAGCGATACTTTCACAAGTGAAAGTAAACGAAGAAGAAGAAGAGATAAAGGAAGTAGTGAAAGTGACATTAAAAAGAAGTTTAAGATTCTACTCAACATTACAATGTGAAGATGGATTTTGGCCTGCTGATTATGGTGGCCCTTTGTTTCTTTTGCCTGCTCTGGTCTGTTACTTTACTTCTTATATATATCTCTTCTTCCTTTGACATTAATTTATTGATCAAAGCTTAATTAAAGATCATGGTTTTGATCTCTCAGGTGATTGGTTTATATGTGACAGAAGCTTTGGATACAATTCTAACTTCTCAACATCAAATCGAAATTCGTCGTTATCTTTATAACCATCAGGTTTCACACCAAAACACACATGTTGAACCTTATTTTTTTTTTAGGAAAATGTTTAAAATAGTCTTCTATTTTATAAATTAACTAGTTTTAACCCCACGGGAAAATTTAGTTGTGTGAAAGTTCAAAAACATAAACTAATTAGGGTAGGTGTAGTGGTTTTCATTTTGTAATTTATTCCCTCTTTATCCAAAGACACCAAAAAAAGTATTATAAATGAAGATAAATATTGGTAGGGGAGTTGTAAGTCATTTTGTTTGAATTTTATAAGATTTATGTTGATATTTATATTAAAAATTAGTATATCTATATAGAAAAAACAATTAATCACGTTTTTTTTAAATTGATAATTTGTTTCAGCATATTTTGTTATTATCACTTGTAAATTTGTTTCTTACTAAACGGATATTAATTTATCAACCAGGGAAAATGGTGGACTATTGTAAACAATTTCCTTAATTTTCTTTTATATGAGTAACTTGTTCACGAAGAAAACGTAAGACAAACCCTAACTTGCACAAGAAATAACATGTAGAACAAGGATGGAGGATGGGGACTACATATAGAAGGAAACAGCACAATGTTCTGTACAGCTCTTTCCTACGTAGCATTAAGATTAATCGGAGAAGAAACTGACGGTGGAGATGGATCCATGGAGAAAGCTAGACATTGGATTCACAATCACGGCGGCGCTGCCTTCATCCCCTCCTGGGGCAAGCTCTGGCTCTCAGTAAGCAAACCAAAATGGTCTTTTTTCAGACAGAGATGATCTAAACCTGGTGATGAGTTCTCTGAGTTCTTGAAACAGGTTCTTGGAGTTTATGAATGGAGTGGAAACAATCCTTTACTTCCTGAGCTATGGCTTCTTCCTTATCATCTTCCCTTTCATCCTGGTAAAATGTGGTGTCATTGCAGGATGGTTTTACTGCCCATGTCATATCTTTATGGAAGAAGATTTGTTGGTCCCATCAATGGAACCGTCATGTCACTTCGGCGCGAGCTTTACACCGTTCCTTATCACCATATTGATTGGGACATTGCCTGCAATCAATGTGCAAAAGAAGACTTGTATTATCCACATCCAAAGATTCAAGATATTCTATGGAGTTGTTTGAAGAAAGTAGGAGAGCCTCTTTTAGAAAGATGGCCATTTTCTAAGCTTCGAAACCGGGCTCTTCACACAGTGATGCAGCATATTCACTATGAAGACCAGACCAGTCATTACATATGTATTGGTCCTGTAAACAAGGTAGCTTATCTAACTTACCTTCTTTATGAATCCAGAACTAACCTTTATGTTGTGGTTCTGGAATTAAGGTCTTGAACATGGTTTGTTGTTGGGTCGAGGACCCGAATTCTGAAGCATTTAAGTGTCATCTCTCTCGGATCAAAGACTATTTGTGGGTAGCTGAAGATGGAATGAAAATGCAGGTTTAGTCTCACAATATATATACTTGTATTCAGTTCAATCACATCTCAGATACAAGAGTGATGATTACTAATCATTGATTAGGGATACAACGGATCTCAACTCTGGGATGTGACGCTCGCGGTCCAAGCAATTTTATCGACGAATTTGATCGACGAGTATGGCCAAATGCTTAGGAGAGCACATACTTACATCAAGAACACTCAAGTAGCTTACTAAACCTTACAAATCATCTGATGTGATATGAGTCTTGAACTGTATTTTTTATTTGTGAATCTGAAACAGTTAAGGAGAAACACTTGTGAAGATCCAGGATTGTGGTATCGACATCCGAGTAAAGGAGGATGGGGTTTTTCGACTGCTGATAATCCATGGCTTGTCTCTGATTGCACTGCTGAAGCCTTGAAGGTCACTTAATTGAACCCAGCAAAACTCTTATCACGCTCTTTTGTTTAAAAACTCAAAATAGTTTCTTGTTGCAGGTGGCCTTGTTATTGTCGCAGATGCCGGCTAGTGTTGTTGGAGAAGCAATGCCTGATGAGCATTTATTTGATGCTGTTAACTTCATCTTATCAATGCAGGTAGATTTCTGCATTTTGAGATATATTGTTTATATCAAACATGTGTTATAAGTTCACTTTTTTTCCAGAACAACAATGGAGGATTTGCGTCATACGAGCTTACCAGATCATATCCTTGGCTTGAGGTTAACCATTTAAATCTTAACATGTTCATATTCAATGTTCAAGTAATTCAACATCTGCATATTTATTTCAGATGATCAATCCATCAGAGACTTTTGGAGATATCGTTATAGATTATCAGTAAGATGCGAACTACTATTTTGAACTCCATTTCAGACAACATTTTCTTTCTTTGTTGACGAGAGTTGTAATAAAACTCGCAGATACGTAGAATGCACCTCGGCTGCAATCCAAAGTCTCGAGTTATTCACAAGGATCCATCATGGATACAAGAGGAAAGAGATCATGAGATGCATCAACAAAGCAATTGATTTCATAGAGAAAACACAACTTGTAGATGGTTCATGGTCAGTAGTTGGGTTTTTCTTGCATATACAATTTTAGGGTTGGGCATTCGGGTACCCGTTCGGTTTCGGTTCGGTTCGGGTTCGAATAGTTGATAAGAAGATAAAAAAAATACCCAAAAAAACTTAAAAATTACCTGAAAATCCAAAAAATATCCGAAAAAACTTAAAAATTACCTAAAAATCTAAAAAATACCCGAAAAAACCAAAAAACCCAAAAAAACCGAAAAAATACTCAAAAACCAAAAAAATACCCGAAAAAAAAGTATCGTTACTTTCGGGTATCCAATGGATATCGGTTCGGTTCCCGGTTACTACCATATCCATGGATCTCGTGTTTAAGATCTAATAGGTACTTCACACCAGTTCTGCATCCTTTTTCGGTTCGGGTTCCGTTTGGTATTTTGCTTCTCGCAACGGTAAGCTAGT
Source organism: Aethionema arabicum (assembly GCA_000411095.1). Taxonomy (NCBI): domain Eukaryota; kingdom Viridiplantae; phylum Streptophyta; class Magnoliopsida; order Brassicales; family Brassicaceae; genus Aethionema; species Aethionema arabicum. Next base: position 24,692 of record KE150517.1, read on the forward strand.
AACTTATGTATTCATAATCCAGGTATGGGTCGTGGGCAGTGTGCTTCACCTATGCAACATGGTTTGGAATTAAAGGGATGTTAGCTGCAGGCAAAACATATGAGACAAGTTATTGCATCAGAAAGGCATGTGACTTCTTACTCTCGAAACAACTTTCTTGTGGTGGGTGGGGAGAGAGCTACCTCTCATGTCAAAACAAAGTATACACCAATCTTCCTGGGAACAGATCGCATATCGTGAGCACATCGTGGGCACTTCTGGCTCTCATTAAAGCCGGTCAGGTGAGATCAACATGAGCTACTAAGTACTTAAACTTTTTCCTACCTTGAATGTAGGGCTAGGCGTTCGTTTTGTTCAGGTTTTTTCGGTTCGGTTTTATTCGAATTCGGTTTATTCGGTTTTCAAAAACTATAACCAGAGAGAAAGCAAACTAATTTCGATTTGGTTTGGTTCAGTTTTAGGCTTCTTCGGTTCGGTTTTAAAAAAGTGTAACCAAATAGGAACCAAACTAAATTCATTTCGATTTGATTCGGTTTTTCGTTCGGTTTTTTCAGGTTAAATTAGTTTATAATGTAAAAGAAATTAGATAAACAACATAGATTTTAATTTCAAAATGGTAAAACAATTGTTTGATAAAATTCAAATATTCAAAAAATTCGAACACAAAAAAATCAAATATCCAAAAAGAATTGTTTTCAATACCCAAATTTAAATCTTTCACACATATAAAATAATTATATTTATTTTGTAAATAATTTTAATCAAATAATATTACAATAATCAGTTTTGCTTTGGTTATTATTCGGGATCGGTTTAAAACCAAACCAAACTGAATCCAAACAAATTAAACAGTCAAATCCATTCGGCTTTTTTATCAAAACCTAAACCCAAGCCTGTTGGATTTTTATTGAAGGGAAAAATTGATTTTAAAGAAACTTTTATTATTAGAAATCAAGAACACAACATGACGTTGTTCATTACACTAAGGGAGTTTATATAGACTCCAAGAGACACAACTATCACGAAGAAGTGTAACTCTTCATGGTGACTTTTACATATATAACACCTTTACATATATAACTGTTTTATATAAACAATCACACCTATTGGGTTTAACTAACATATATATATTAATCTTGAAACTCAATTATAAACTAACAAAACCAACCCAAAAATTTTGGTTTGTTTGGTTCGGCTCGGATTTGTTCGATTTGAGTTTTTTTCCCAGCCCTACTTTCATAACCCGTGATTCTGGTTTGAACAGGCTAGTAGAGATCCGAGACCATTGCACCGTGGGGCGAAATCATTGATCAACTCACAGCTGAAAGATGGAGATTACCCACAACAGGTGAGTAAAACTCGGTTATATATATATGGTTTTGTCTTCAGCGACCTGATTTATTATCTTTGCTTCTTCTTTTTGTTAGGAGATAATAGGAGTGTTTAATCGAAACTGTATGATCAGTTACTCATCTTACAGAAACATCTTCCCCATTTGGGCTCTTGGAGAATATCACAACCTCATGCGGTCGACATCTCTATGATCTGTTTCGGTCTCAGCTCTCTCGCTTCAATCTTCTCTTCTCATGCTCTGCCATTGTCCTGTAAATTAGAATTAAACCAAAAACTAATTTGAGCCACGTTTCTTATGTAAAGAACTATAAATTATACTTCTCAAATGGGTAGCAAATTAGGAGAATCATTGAGAACACAAGAAAAGTTTGATTTCTCATGGAAACTCAAATTGGAGGGACTTTCTTAGCCCAATTCGAAATATAAACTTATAGAAATCTGTAATCGCCAAGTCTGTCCATTTGAATTCTGATTCAATAGATAAAGAGCATAACTAAAAAGCTGGCAATTTAATTATCACTAATATAATAAACAAGAAGGATCTAATTATAAAATTCGTGTAATAATTCGTTATTATATATTGATTATCACATTAAGTGTTGGACAAGAAAAAAACAAAAAAAATCTACACAAACCTTACAAAAAAAAAAAACCAGAAACTCTCAATTCGAAGTGTATGCTACAAAAACATAACACTTTCTTCATAATCAATAAAAACAAAACTCACGTTTGGTTTAATCTCAATTCTTCTATGTTGATTCTTCTTATGATCATGATAGATAAGATAGTATCCATCACGACTATTAGAGCAGCTATAAACAATCTCATTGCTAGGAGTAATACCCATCATGTTTATAACATAATCGGTAAATAAACTTCTCCATGGATAACTATCTTGAGATATCTTCGACCATTCAAATTTTTCAGCATCTTCCAAAACCCACAAATCAATTAAATAATGGAAACTTGGATGGCTGACTATGGCTAATTTCGATTTGTAGTTTATCAAATATAAAGGGTACCATAAAGGTAAAGGTCCTATAAGTTGAGGAAACACACATGGTAATTGTTTCAAAAACTTCTCAGACTTAACATCGAATCCAACTAGAACAATACTTCTCCCCATGTCTAAAAAGTCTTTAGCCAAGTAATATATGATTCCATCAATACATATACCTCGAGAAATAGGACGATGATGAAACCACAAATCAAGTTTTCTCCATATACTAGTCTTAGATCCTACAGTGAAAACTTGATTCTGTAAAAGTGTAATTCGACCACTACCATCATCACTACGCTTCGAGTCAATAATGCACAATACTTTGTATTCAGATTTTATTGGATCAAATCCAAAGAACCTTGTCAATATTTTTCTCCTAGTTTTGACAGCAGGTAAGACTATGGATTTACCCGTGCTTGGATTGCATATTAATTGTGTTTGTGTTTCGAGATAGGTAAAGCTCAACAATCCCTTAATGTAAATTGGTGAATGAAAAGGGCTATCGAACGGGCAAACTATACGGGATATAAACTCTAGTGGTGGTTTTTGATAGTCTGTGGTGAGATTAACCGACGATGAAGAGAAAAAGGTCGAATTTTT
>KE150518.1:29930-43209 GCA_000411095.1 Aethionema arabicum
AAAACATTATAAAAATATATAAAATTTATTTAAAATTAAATAAAACACGAATATAATTTTTTATTTTGTTTTTATTTTTTTAAAATTTTTTGGTGAATTGTAGGCTTTTGGATATGTTATTGGATGAATTTTAAGTTTTTTTGGTGTTTTTATCAAAACACAATCGGTTTTGTTAGTACCAAAACGACTGTGTTTTAATCGTCGTTAATAGATTGAAGATCGGGGTTTAATTTGCAAAATATCAATAACATGAGGGTTTTTTTTTTGTGATTTGAAACGTTAGAGTTTTTTGTACATATTTTCTAATTCAGTGAAGGCTTGACGGGTGAAATCGCCAAACCTCGGGGTTTTTTAGCATTCATCCCCATATTATGAGGTTATACTACAACATTTGCTAACCATCCCTACACTTTTAGATATTTGTATGAATCTACTTTACATTTTTCAAAGTTCAATTGGAGTTGAAATCCTGCATTCAAGCACTCCATTGAATTGAATAAAGAACAATTTACTTGGTGAATATTTACATGTGTTCAATATAACAAAATTGAAGACTTCATCATACTTATCTTTTTTATTCCTCCAATCTATTTTAATTGATTTTCTAAGATTTTCTTAAGCTTTTCTTTCCAAGAAGCAATTAAAACAATTTCAATATTTGAGAGACTCTCTCTCAATAGTGGATACTCTTTTCCGAGACTTTTTCTCAATATTAGAGACTCTTTTTGAATATTCGAGACTTCTCCATATTTGAAATTGGTATAAAAAAAGAACATCTTCTACTACCACTATTTGATTCAAGTTCCTTTGAAATTTATCTCAAAAGCTTAAACTTGTGGGGAAACCCCATTTCTTTTACCATTTTTAATTAAAGTTTCATTGAACTTTATAAGTCCTATGTTTACAACGCTAAGCACTTTCAAAATTTGGGCATTTTGATCAACATCAAAAACTAAACCAATTCTAAAGAAATTCTCAAGTGGTTGACCTACTCCCAAACATTATTTGGGTGTCTACTCACTAAACCCGATCATAATCGATTTTTTAATTCTAAGAACTACTCAATCTCAATTTATTCAAGAAAATCAAAGTTTTTCGAGTTAAGATTGTAAGGAGATGATTTATCGTAATAAAAGGGTAACCGGTCAATATAAGAATTACTCAAAACTACTACGAATAAATTAAAAAATTTAATCGCAAATCTAACAAAACTAGTAGAATCGAGATTTGATCTCTCTCCGTAACTTAAAAAACGTATCGTAACTGTTTTACAATGTTACGAGTTCCAGAATAAAACTACTGAAATATTTTGTTTAGGGACAATTAATCAAAAATCCGATATACTTAATTTCATGTTACACTCTCTGATTCAACTTAGAGAATAGAGCATGAGGATATTAGTGGTTGATTTGATATGAGAACTATAACCCTCTTTATGTAGGGAAAAATAGATAAGAATTTATTCTCCACAACCAATGTTGGTAAATCTCATTTGGATCTCAAAGTCATTTGGCTTGAAATTGATTGGACTAAAAACCTTAGATTAAATATCCAAAATCTCATTAATTTCTCGTTCACACCAATACACAAAAATTGTGCTCCAACAATAGTAAGTACGGTCATGTAGACTATTAAGAATGGAATAGGTAAGGAAATAATGGAAATACCATAAAGATGTGTGTATCTAGAATAATAAGGTTGAGTTATATCAAAGTTACAGTCATTATTCATAACAATATAGAGTTATATTGCTATTCTTTTGTAAGTTGGAATGTTAGGTTCTTAAACTCGTCATAGTTACGGGGAAAAGTAATATTTCGGTGGTCATCAAATCGTTTTTAAGAAATTTTGACAACTTTATTGGATTTTTATTTACGCATTACTCATTTTTATATACCAAAGAATTTTGTTGACTTTATACAATTTTACGTTCACAGTTCATGCAATATATTTTACACTAGTGTGTTTATAGTCAAAAATTAGTTTTTCCAATATTTTTATTTGTTTTTTTTTAGTAAGAACAATAATATAGTATTAATATTAATAAACTAATAATTTTAATTGCATGGAATACATCAATAACTATAGAAATCATAAGAAGAAAAGAGCATTTATGATAAATTTTTGGGAATAATTGTTTCGACGAACATAGCATAGATACAAACGATAATAATGAAAAATGAGAATAACTATAACATCCCAAATCTTTCTAAGGACCAAAATAAGTTTAAAGTGAGTTGAATATGTGTTTAAATTAAGTATGGGGAAATATCATGTTCGAAAAGAAAAGGAAAGGACAAGAAAGAAAGGGAAATGAAATAACTTATTGGATAAATAAGGAAGGGTTGGAGAAAAAAAAATAAGGAAGGGTTTGATTTCTCTTATACTAAGGGGATATACGGCCACATTAAACATTAAACCCATTTTTTCTAAAATTCCATCTTTATCTTCCTCAACCTAGTTTTCTTGGTTGAATCTTTTTCTCGTTATTCAAACTTGTAAATCATCTTCTTCCGAACCGAGATTTGTTCCAATGGTTCTATAGGCACACACAAGGAAACACGGACAAGAAGAACCTCAAATCAAGCAAGAAAGCTCTAACGAGCAAAGGGAAGCAAGTGAGGAAGATGGTAATCTCATAGTACATCTTAAAGAGGAAGGAACACTAAGGTGTGATGTTGTTCCTAACGTGTGGCCATGGATCTAGGAAGATCCATGGGAGGTGAGTGTAATGGCCGTGTTCCGGAACCGGAATCGAGTCTAATATTATTCAGAGACAAAATGTTCTATTTAATAGTTAAGCAAATTGTCAAATAAATGAGAACTTATGCGACAAAAATTAAGTCGTTCCCCGAAACCTAAAAAGGAATTTAATTTGAAAACACTTAATAATAGGTAGCGCCCAAACCTAAGCTTAAGGGCCTCAAAAGACTCAGATGATCAATAAGACTTAAGAGACCAAGGCAAAACCGAACACTTAACTATCTCCAAGTATTCATAAGATTGGAATGACTTCAATGTCGGAAATAACCAAGTTGGTCATAGTAAGAAAAAATGGCTAAGTCACAGTCGAATGGTAAAAAAGTTAAGTTGGTTAACATAAAGGGATCGCGGAACAGAGTCCGATACTATTGTGTAAATCCAGATAAAAAAGTTATGGATGACCTTTAAGGAAACACATGGTTATATTCCAAACTTAACGGGAAAATGAGATAAGGCAAATTGGAGGCATCCGTTAAGGAAATACGGAGTGATATTCTCTACTTAGCAGGAAATCCACATAAGGCAGGTCCTGGCGACCATTAAGGAAAAATACGCATGAAAAATTCAGATTTAATGGTGTAAGACCAAATAAGGAAGGATTAGATAACCATTGAGTATCGTAATGAGGTACTTAATGCGCGTAAGACCACAAAATGAATTAAACATTCTGGAAAAAAAACATTTTAGGTAAAAAGCATATTTAAAAATCATATTGATACGTTTTGATTCTCCCCAATCAATTAGAGCAAATGAAGGGTATAAATACAACACCGAATAAGGCAAACCTCGATTATGCCATTAAGTGCTTAAGCTTCTATAAAAGCAGGCATAAGCTCTCCTTCTCTCCTCACAATTTCAAAAAACAAAGAAATCTATAGAAAGAAAGTGAGAGAAAGTTTAGAGAGAGAAGTGCACGATGAACTTATGTCGTGTAGAGGAAAGACGAGGAACAACTACGGTAATTCCCGTCGAAGGAAAGGTTAGTACCACTCGGTGACTCAGGTTGATTTTTATATATGTAGTAACATGTCAATCTGTAAATGGAATGTAATATGTTAAATTATTTCAATTAAGTGCACAAATTCTTATTACGGTAACTATGTCTCACCTTGTGAACATGTTAAATAGGTAGACCGTAGTCTTGAAACAAGTTTGAGTTACCCTTGCTAGTTATACACGGGCGAGAACACCATAAGTGTAACGATTTCCAAACCCACACCAACAGGTACACTCTTCCTATCTAAATAAGTATATTATATTTTTGTTGTGCATGTTGCTTATTTAAGTCATTAATGTATTATAAACTAATTAAGTCATTAGAGAATAATGGTAAACCTTAACATAAATAATTAATTAAATTGGATTGGATTGGGATAAAGTAAAGAAAGAACGGACCAGTAAGGAGTTGAGGACGTGACGAGAAATTTTGGGTGTGGGTCTCGCAGTAAGGCCCCTGACTTTTCCCTTTTGCTAGTAGGATGGTTGTTTTGTGCAATACACCAAAAATGGTTGAGTAACTCGCATGCACAAACTGGTTTTGTTTTCCCGATTTCTTCAGTGATTTAATTCACAAAGGAAGCTAGTAAGTAGAGTTAAACGAGAAAAGTTAGAGAGAGTTTCGGTGTTAGTTTTAATTGAGGTTGGTCGTGAGTAATGGAAATTAGGGTGAGAAAACAAGGATGGTTAAGTGGTGGAAATGGAAGGTGGAATTGATGTTTTGGATGAGTTAAGGAAGGTTTCAGAAGTAATTTGATCCGTTTCCACGGAGATTTGAGGTAATAAAATGCTAGGGAAGAAGAAGATTACTAACGGTTTGTACAATTGTGGATGCATATGTACATTCGGTATGATGTACCACGTACAACACGATAGAATTGACAAGACTGTAGAAAGCAATACTAGGCAAGAAAGAGTATTGGGTGATAACATTTGCAGGTAAGAGTGGTCCCATAGGACGATCAGGCGAACGTGTGGGTGGAGGCAATTATGTGGGTTGGTATATGGGTAGACGGAGTCGGAGTCGCGTTGTCAAACCTTGGGTGATCCAAGTTGTCCAAGTGCATTTTCATTTAGTGTTTTATGGTTGTAATCTAGTTTGGACTGTGGTTAAATAATCTGGACGTGATAGGGATCATTGAATGTAGAATGGTAAAAGAATGTTAGTAATATTTAGGTATCTTTGAGAATGTTTTAAAAAATTTTAGATGTTTTGAGAATCTATCACTCTGAAGGTGAATCTTTTAAGAACGGTTTGAGAATGATCGAGAATGATAAATTATGTTTGAAGTATGGTGAGAAGCATGTTAAGGTATGTTTGAAGTACGGTTAGATGTGGATGGCGGCAAAATTAAGCTACGACTAGTTACTCGCTAATGATCGCTACTTGTTACGAATTTTGTGCGGCTAACGCGTGCAAAATTCGTCGAATGGTTGACACAGTTTGCCACTATATTACGAAGGGATATGTTCATTAGCAACGATTTAGCCACAAATTTTGTGGTCACAAAACGTTGCAACTCCTCTTTTAGCAACGATTTGCTACCATGAAACTACGATTTTTGTGTGGCTTTTTGTCCGTTTTCTTGTAGTGGACGTTGACGTCGTTTGAAGAAACGTTTATATAGAACGTGGACTTAGGTAGAGCTATCGTTAATAAGTCCACGTTGGTCTATGTTCAATACGAGTTTTTCTGCTAAAATAGAAATCCGAGAAGTATCTCTCCAAATTGAAGAAATTAACTTTAAAGTTTTGTTTCGATCCTAAACCCATAAGATTTTGTACAAATCGTTTAGTTTCAAGAATTTTAAAACTAGATCTAAGTCTAAAGAACCAAATCATAGATTTCACCGTTTCGATAAACGAAATCCTAAAACGAAATTTGGATATGCAAAATCGTGAAGTAAATGTCGTATATTGATTCGTAGAAGAAGAGTTTTTTTTAATGAATATCTTTTATGTATTAAAAGGGCAGTTTAGTAAAATTAATTGTAAATTTAATATTTAAAATTAATAAAATTAAGTACTATTTTAATTGTAAAGGTATTTTGTTCAATTCATTCAAAATTAAGTTGTTTTTAAAAATTGAGTTGGTTGTATGTTAGTGTCCACAGTATTTATGACATTTTGGGTCATTGGACAACATTTTCTCTCTATATATATCATGACTATTTATTTAATTATTTTTTTAAAAAAAATTTATTTTGATTAATTTTAAATGATTTTCTTTATAGAATTAGGAAATATTTTTATAGAAGATTAAAGAATTGTTTTTACAAAAATTAATAAAAAGTATTTTTATAATTTTATTAAAAGTACATTTGTAATTCATTTGGAAGAAATCAATGGAAGTATGCTTGTAATTTACCAAAATTTACAAATAAATTTTGAGTGGGTTATGTGCTCCAGTTTTTCATGTCTTGTATCTACCCTCAAATACATGCACTTTACCCATCATATAACCATTCTAAAATATATTTATAAAGCACAATACATAAAATTTTATAGGCAATGAAGAGAAACATAATTTCTTACTCTAGAGATTAAGTTGTTCATCTTTTATTCGGTATATAATGCATTCATGAAGACCTCTCAACTACAATGAACGAGGTAATTTCATATTGTTTATGATTATAATATTTGATTATCTAGATATTTTAAAACCTTATGGTTTTAGTAAATCTATGATTATTTCTAATAGATAAAACCTTTTTGTCAATGAAGAATAATATGGTATGTTCGGGTTTAATGATATATTTACTAATTTATTATTATTCACTAGATAAAAGATTTAACTAACACCTATTAATTGATGTAAAAATGATTAGACTTAATCTCGGTTAAGTCAAAACTTGGAATGAACCAGAATCAATAAACTAAATCCGGTCCAGATAAACCAAGTATGGTTAAATCGTAGCTGTAATCAGTAGACGTCACTATCAAAATTCCTTTGTGGATTTTGTACGGAGACGAGAGGCACTATAAAGAAGCAGCTCAATAATTGTAACCACAAGTCTATAAATATTGCGCCACTCGTTAATAAACATACATCAACAAAAACACAATATATATATATATATAAAAATATAATTTAAAAAAAAAATGGAAGAGCAGATGAAGAAGAAGACGATGAATGAAGAAGAGAAAGAAGTCCGTGGTAGAGGAAGTAGAGGAAAGGGAGGATTAATAACCATGCCTTTCATCTTTGGTACGACAAAAATATCAAATACATGATTAATATAATTTAATTATATAATAAAATTTTAATTAATTAAACAGCAAACGAGATATGTGAGAAGTTAGCGGTGGTTGGGTTTAACGCAAATATGATAAGCTATCTAACCACACAGCTTCACCTTCCATTAACCAAAGCGGCAAACACACTCACTAATTTTGCCGGAACTTCGAGTCTTACTCCTCTTCTTGGTGCCTTTGTCGCTGACTCGTTCGCCGGCCGTTTCTGGACCATTACTTTTGCTTCCATCATTTACCAAATCGTACGTTTTATTTTACTTTATACATATTCATATGTGAAATTGGAGGGTTTTTTTGTTTATGATGAGTACTTTGTATTGAAACAGGGGATGACGTTGTTGACTATATCTGCAATTGTACCGAATCTAAGGCCACCGGTTTGTAAAGGTGAACAAGTTTGTGTAGAAGCAGATACAGCACAGATGAGTGTTCTTTACATAGCTCTTCTTCTTGGGGCTCTTGGCTCTGGTGGGATCCGACCTTGTGTTGTTGCTTTTGGTGCTGACCAGTTTGATGAGTCTGATCCTAAACAGACCACTAAAACTTGGAACTACTTCAACTGGTACTATTTAATTTATATATGAGTTTTAATAATAGTCTTGTGGGAAAATCGAAACAAAATGAATATGGAAAAAATTTGGATAAGGAGGATAAAAATGGAACAAGTGAATCTATTTGAAGATATTTTATTCTTTTATCCATTTTTTTTTTCAAGAAATAATGAATAGGTTTTCAATTTTTTTTAATATAAACCTTGAAAAAATAGTGAAATTCAATTAGTCCTATTTTCAAGTCTTCTGTTTATTTATAATGAAGAATATCATATTAAGATATTGATGTTTTTTCCTTCTAAGTTTACTCGTCAAATTTGAAAAAAAAACATGAATAAAACACTTTTAAAATATAGTTTTTCATAATTTTTCAAATAACAAATTATGAAGTAAGAAATGCCTTAAATTCCTCTCTTAAATAAACAAATAGATTTTTCAAACTTACAGCAATTATTAAATTGCCCATAGTCACTTAGAGTAGCCTAACATGTAAATAAATTAGGGTAGCAGAAAAAAAAAAACATACTAATAATCCAAACGAATAATTCGTATCGGTTTGAATTATCTCTAAAAAAAAGAAAAAAACGACAAAGTCTTAAAATATCTAAAAGCAACACTAAGAAATATGTGTATTTGTAGGTATTACTTTTGTATGGGTGCAGCGGTGCTGGTGGCGGTGACAGTACTCGTGTATATCCAAGACAACGTGGGATGGGGACTGGGACTGGGAATCCCTACCGTGGCTATGTTTTTATCGGTAATTGCTTTCGCGAGTGGTTATAAACTTTACCGACACTTGGATCCATCGGGTAGTCCATTTACGCGACTTATTCAAGTATCAGTTGCTGCTTTTCGGAAAAGGAAATTGGAAATGGTATCTAACCCAAATCTTCTATATACCAATGATCAAATTGATGCTCCAATCTCTTTAGCTGGCAAACTTTCCCACACCACTCACATGAGGTATTTCCTCTCTCTCTCCTCTTTCGTTTTCTCTTATTTACTATCAATCATGTGCACCACTACCCTACCTTTCAAGTATTAAATTAGTATTAACTTTTTATTAAAAAGGTTAAGCATAAAGATATTAATTCTATAATTAAATACCCATTTTAAGGTTTTGCCATATCATTTAAGAAAGTGATTGATTCTTGCATCATAATGATTTCTGGTTTTACTTGCTTTTCTCAAGTTCTTTTTAATTGTTTTAATAGCGTGAAATAGTATTTACTTGATCATTAAAATTATATAGTAGTATAATTTTACTTTTTAATTAATGATCAATAATAATAAATAAAATAAAGGTAAAATTGTGAAAATAAATTAGTTTTTACTTAAAAGATTTCAAACATCTAATATTTTGAAACAAAATTTTTAAAACACCTAAGGGCACCATTATTGGTGATATCTCCATTAATTTTTTTTTTGTTTGTTCACCAAAAATTAGTATCCATATGAGAGAGTGTATTAAATAGTACAATGAAAATATCACCAATAATGGTGTTCTAATAGAAAACCCAAAAGATATATGTATATTAAAATATTATGATTAATATGGATCTTAGTAGAACATGAATCTATTACTAAAAATAATGAAGTTTTTTTCAGTCAATAACCCAAAGATCAAATCAAAACAATAACTAAAAACAAAGAAGTAATCCGACCGACTCCACAACTTGACCATAAAAACAAAAATAAGAAATAATAAAAAGATAAAAATAAAATAAAGTTATATCATGATTTATAAGAAGAAAACAACAAGATCATGATTGTAGAGTATTGGACCCATTTGAAAAATAGTAAAACAAAATCATAAAATTAAAACAATAACATTGATATTTTATTTCACCAAAATAAATTTTAGGATACATGGCTTTCTTATTTATATCTTTTTTGTCGTATTATTTATATTTCTTTAAGAAGAATTATATATGGTTTAATAGTTTTTCAATATGAATTTTATTCATATATACAATACGTCACGCTTAAAAAAAAACAAATTCAAAAAGAAAAAAAAACTTATTTTTGAAAATTATATTCAATTTGTTTTTCTTCATATTTTAAGAATCTTTAATATGAAACCATTAAAGATGGGTTAGATTCATGTAACTAAACAATTTTGTTTTTAAAAATCATCCAACTAATTAAACTTCCTTCATTCTCTTAAACAGTTTCCTAGACAAAGCTGCGATCTTGACAGAAGAAGAGAAAGCAAAAGCTGGAGAAGCCCCAAACCCATGGAGACTAAGCACAGTCCACCGAGTCGAAGAACTCAAATCCGTAATCCGTATGGGTCCCATTGGCGCCGCTGGTATCCTCCTCATCACAGCCTACGCCCAACAAGGAACCTTCTCTCTCCAACAAGCCAAAACCATGGACCGTCACCTCACCAAATCCTTTCAAATCCCAGCAGGTTCCATGTCCGTTTTCACCACCGTAGCCATGCTCTGCACCATCGTCTTCTACGATCGTCTCTTCGTAAAACTCGCCCGGAGAGTAACCGGTCTAGAGCGTGGCATCACATTCCTCCACCGTATGGGAATTGGCTTCGTAGTCTCTATTATAGCCACTTTAGTAGCTGGATTCGTTGAGATAAAACGTAAGCAAGTAGCAATGGAACATGGACTTTTAGACAAACCTCACTCCATAGTTCCCATCTCCTTTTTGTGGCTTGTTCCTCAGTACGCCCTCCATGGAATAGCTGAAGCTTTTATGTCAATCGGACATCTTGAGTTTTTCTATGACCAAGCACCAGAAAGCATGAGAAGCACAGCTACTGCATTGTTTTGGATGGCTATATCGATTGGGAACTATGTGAGCACATTGCTTGTGACATTGGTTCATAAGTTTAGTGCTGGTAAAGATGGACGAAATTGGTTACCGGATAATAACTTAAACCGTGGAAGACTTGAGTATTTCTACTGGTTAATCACAGTTTTACAAGCAGTTAATCTTGTTTATTATCTATGGTGTGCTAAGATCTATACATATAAACCGGTTCAAGTGCATAACAGTAAGGAAGAGAGTTTAGTTGATGAAGCTTGATGTTATAATTAATGTAATGTAAATTAATATTTAATTAATAATAATAAAAATTAGAAGAAAGGAAGGGTGTTTGTGTAATTTACTAAATTGAATGGTGAAACCGAGAGTCTTGGAGAAAAGTCACGTTTGCACATGTTTGGTTTTTGTATCTGTAGACGTAATCTTTGTTTATTGATTTGGAATTTAGAGGGGATTTTTTGGAAAATTAAGCAACGCTGGCGAAGCTTTACGAGAAGGAGAGAGGAAAGGTAATGGTGGAAGAGGAGGATGACATGTTTGAGGACGCTATGTGCGTCTCCATGTCGAATACCTCTGCTAGAGTTTCCACGCCTTTGTCGGTAATCACTGAAGCGTTTGAGGATCTTGCGAGTTTGTTGTCACCGGGTTTGAAAGGCGATGAAGAGGTTCTTAGGCTTGATGCATTTTGTAATGCTTGTACTCATGTCTCTGTTCTCTTTGGATGCCTTGGATTTGCCTTTAAGTTCGCTGAAATGGAGTACGTCTCCAAGGTTCGATCCCTTCATTTCTGACTTCTAATTTTGCGATTTGTGATTTTTGATTGTTGATTTCTGATTTCTGATCACTGATTTTGTGATGTCCGATTTCTGATTTCTGATTTCTGATTTTGTAATGTCTGGTTTCTGATGCCTGATTTCTGGTTTCGGTTTCCTGATTTCTGATTTGTGATTTGTGATTTCTGATTTTATAATGTCTGGTTTCTGATGTCTGATTTCTGGTTTCTGATTCCTGATTTCTGATTTCTGATTTTGTGATCCTGATCATGCTTCCTGATTTCTGACTTTTTGATTTGTGGTTTCTGATTTCTAATATTTGATTTCGTATCGATGATCAATCTCACCATTTTTTCTGAGTTTTTCCAAATATTCAGGTGAAGGATTTGGTCGATGCATCCAAAACATACGACACATTGCACAACATTTTAGATCTAGACGTGGAGAAAGAGACGGTTAAAACACCTGGAAGCCATTCTCGGAATCTACGTCGCGTTAGACAAGGCTTAGATCTAATTCGCGCCATATTCGAACAATTTCTTATGACGGATGAATATTCTTTGAAAGATGCTGCAACTACAGCTTACACACAAGTCTGTGCACCGTACCATACATGGGCTGTCAGAACCGCTGTTTACGCAGGAATGTATACACTCCCCACAAGGGATCAACTTCTCTTACGCCTTAACGAAACAGGTAATCTCCAATTTCATCTTTGTTGCCCACTTCCATTTACGACATTTTTGAATTCTTAAACATTATTTTTTTCTTCTTGTTTTAATGGTCTGAAGATCAATCTGTTGAGAAGAACATGAAAAGGTACATGGAAGCGTCGGTTCCCGTTATAGACTACATTGACAAGCTTTTCATTGATAGGAACATTAAACTTGACTGGTAACAATTTTTTCTCCAAAGGTTAAATTTAAGGAAAAGAAAAAAAGAGAAACCAATAACACTTGTGCCTGTAAATAAAAATGGAACCTTGTCTTAGAACCAGTGGTTGCTCCCTGGAATTTTCTTGTATCAACCCAGATTTTGGTTGCTGTGAGAACTGATAGATAATAGATAATGGGTTTTACAAGTATTGCACTAGGGGCCAGATGTGTTATTAAGATATATGTTAATGATGAATAGTATGTAAATATGTTGAATGTATTATATCATTATTTTGTTTATATATGATTTATAATGAACAAGTTTGGGTTAGTCACAAGTTTGAAGTAAAATATTTTATTACAATTGTAGTTCGTCACTAATTTATTTCTAAATATATCACAATTTTTTATATCTTTGTAAGAGTAAAAAAATTATCATATAATATGTTTCTAGCATCCTTTCTTCTTTGGTATGTTTTTTTTCTACGATTTTAATTATATTCCTAGCAAATTATAGAAACATTCAAAACTTTCGTCTAGTTTTCTTGTAATGTATTGAACGATTTTTAATACCTACCAATAATAATACTACGGTTTTACTTTGACTAACCACTTCAAGAAACATCGCAATAATTTTGTTTATATAAATGTTGTTAGTCGATTTAAGCTCATGTTTTCGAATTAACAACACTCCACATAAAATCTCCCATGTTTCGAATTAACAACACTCCACATATGAATTTAGAACTTTTTGGGCTTATTGGGAAAATAAGATAGCATTTAAGAACACTTCCAATGAATAGGTATTTAAGGGAGTTCTTAACAAAAAGAAAATAGAATGGAGTTTTCAAATCTGTCATCTTCTCTCTCTTCCTCTTTTTTTTGTCAACTAGTTCATATATTAAATCCTTAAATAGTTGGGGATTCCTCCCCTATAAGGTTCAATGCTGAATTAGGAAAAATCGGCGAAACAAATGCCGAAAAATTAGTAAACGATAAAGCAACTTTGGCTAGATGGTCCACTACCCGATGTATCTCTCTAATTAGTTTGTGTATGATGGAGAATATTTCGAATTCCTCGGTTAGTACGTCTAGGATTGACGTATGATACCTAAAAAAGCCCAAGTATTCCCCTTCTTCAATCCTAACCACAAATCTCGGCAATCTGTTACGAACCTCACCGTTTGGAAACCCAAGATACTTGTTGCACAACCCACAAAAGGCCCAAGGCCTCAGTTTGCAAAGCAGATACCACTGGCCCATGGTTCTTTCCCCCCCCCCC
>KE150520.1:22372-50401 GCA_000411095.1 Aethionema arabicum
ATCGACTT
This sequence comes from Aethionema arabicum, assembly GCA_000411095.1. Lineage (NCBI taxonomy): Eukaryota > Viridiplantae > Streptophyta > Magnoliopsida > Brassicales > Brassicaceae > Aethionema > Aethionema arabicum. Next base: position 22,381 of record KE150520.1, read on the forward strand.
CTCTACATGTAATTAAAACGCAACACTTCATTAATTCGTACAGTAAACGGTCTGTTTAACAGATAACTAACGGAGGGTACAATTTGCCAGTTTTAATTTTTCAGGGTACGTTTTGCCAATTTTAAAATGCAGGGTAGATTATGCCAATCTGCTATTCTGTAGGGTGCCATATACCCTTATCCCTAAATTAAACTCGGAAAATAACATAGAGTTTTGGTACATTCACGGTTCGAAACCACACGATATGATGTAGTTGTAGAATCATATAACATTACTTGCTTCTTCACTCCATTGCAACAATCATAATCACATAAAATTAACTTCTTCTTCATCTCTTCAACAGTCACAAAGTGTGTTACTTCACACAAACAATTTTCAAAAAATGGACAAATCTTTTGTAAATCTATAAAATAAATCATCTTCCATGTCTTCTCCTCTAAATTCCACGACCAGATCACATAACTGCCTCCCACACGATTCGATCCACATAAATTATCATCCAAATTGAAAATAATAATATCTGAAATTGGAACCTTACAAACAATTTCAAAAGTTTCGGTGTGAAGATCGAATGATAAAACACTTGGGATGTCTTCTTCTAGAGTTAACCAGTAAAGTAAACCGGCTAAATAAACCGGTTCAGGCCAATAAAAAATTCTATGAGAAGAAGGCTCAACGAATCTCCAAGCATTGATGTTGAAATCAAACACTTCACATTTTGTAGACATGTTATCTGAATTATACAACCAAACCGGTTTATATAAACCGTTAATTTCATCTTTACCAAATCCAAGTGTGTTGAATGGTATCATTCTCGGATTTGGTCTTTGTTGATAGGTTGAAGGAGGAAGAGTTCGATACCATCTTGTGGTTGGATTAAAGATAACTACATAATTGTAATCGTTGTAGAGACAGATTAAACCATCAATGTTGTTTTGACAATAATTGAAGAGATTGTTTTCCCATGGAATTGGAATGTTGTTGGAGATTGATGATTCCCATTCTAATGTGATTATACTTTCGAATATTTGGAGGTTGTCTTTGTAATCGGTGTTTATCGTAAGTAGATAACGCGTTTTTGATTTTTGACTTATATGTTTATGTTGTAAACTACGAGAATTGATTGTTGATTTCCATTGTTTTGATACGGATTTGAAACGTAGGAGAGATTTTGCTGGAAGTTTTTCGAGAATTTCCTCAATTAAATCGTGGATAAGTAGTTCCATGATCGATCGACGAATCGGACAAAGTATAACAGGATTTTGTCGAGAGAGGAAAAAAAAAGAAAAAATAAAATTTTTGATCGGCTAGGGTTTTGAGATCATACATAAGATTTTCATTTCTTCCAATTAATAAAAAAAATTTGTGGATAAAATACAGATATTCAAAATAAAAAAATGATTACAAAATAGAAATTAAGCTCGGAAAATAACAAATTGCATAGGAGATTCATTATTATTTTTGGGATTACTGTAAATAAAACCCTGAACTTTACTCATTTAGTGAAAAAAACCCTGAACTTCTAAAATAGATTTTTAAACCCTCACGTTTGCAAATTCATTTTTTTAAGCCCTCCATTACTCTCACGTTACGGAAGTCGTTAATGTCTAAAAATCAAAACGGTCGGTTTCATTGCGCAACCAAATATCTCAGTCATCTTCTTCAGTCATCTGAAGTATATTGGATAAATATTGAATAAATAACAAATATTAAATTTGAAGTACACTATTCGATATTAAAATTTTATATTATTAGATACTTATTCGTGCAAAATAAATATTAAACTTATCTACATTCAATAATAACGTAAATTTTGAACATTTATAGTATTTATTAGTAACATGAATAATTATTAAAATAATATTTAAATAAGAAAGAAGGCACCAAAATAAAATAATGAAATTGTTAAAAACAAATTGTGAAAAAAATTAAAAATAAAAATGTGAGAAAAAGTAGAGAAATAGATATAGTTTACGTTCTCTATATTTCCAATTAAAAATCTTTATTCAAATATCAATTCAATATAATTTCCACAATTAATTAAAAACCTGAAAAAACAGTTCTACAAACTATATAATAGAAATTAAACTCGGAAAATAACAAAGAACTTCAATAAAATCATTTTTAACAACCACACGATACGACGTAGTTTGAGAATCATATAATATTAATCCTCCCATATTTCCACGGCCACGACGATAATAATTACATAACATGAACCCTCTCTTCTTCTCTTCTATCAAAACAAGTGGTTTTACTTTCTGATATAATGCATTTTTGGCTATTTTTTGTTGATGTTTTCCTCTGTTTTTCTAGTTTTTTCTTGTTTTAAGGGGTTATTAGGTGAAAGAAGACGTCGAGCGAAGATTGTAGCTTCAGTTGAAGTTTTGAGGTGAAAAGTGACGAAATGATGATCAAATATTCAAATGGCCATAACTTTTGAACCGTAAGGAACTACGTGGCTCATAACCAATTTTCGAAAAACCCCAGCCGAGCCTGATCAAGTTATGAAGACAAAATGCTGTGGAACTGAAGTCCGACCGGCCTCACATAAAGTCCGGCCGAACTTTCCTGTGCGAGAAGTCAGTCAAGCTGCGGATTTAGAAAGTCCGGCCAAACTCACAGAAAATCCGGCCGAACTTTCCTGTGCGAGAAGTCAGTCAAGCTGCGGATTTAGAAAGTCCGGCCAAACTCACAGAAAATCCGGCCGAACTTTCCTGTGCGAGAAGTCAGTCAAGCTGCGGATTTAGAAAGTCCGGCCAAACTCACAGAAAATCCGGCCGAACTTTCCTGTGCGAGAAGTCAGTCAAGCTGCGGATTTAGAAAGTCCGGCCAAACTCACAGAAAATCCGGCCGAACTTTCCTGTGCGAGAAGTCAGTCAAGCTGCGGATTTAGAAAGTCCGGCCAAACTCACAGAAAATCCGGCCGAACTTTCCTGTACGAGAAGTCAGCCAAAGTCGCCGATCAAAATAGTTCGGCCGAACATCTTCTGAGTCTGGCCGAACTTCAGACTAAAATTAGTCTTTAATTTTGCTTAAACTCTGCGTTTTGAGGAGACTATATATACTATTTAAGGTTTACTTTTGAGACCAATCTCTAATTTTCTGCAACCTTTATCGTCATTTTCTTGTTTTGAAGCCTCCAAGTGACATTTATGGAGATTCAAAGCTTGATTTGACAACTATTTGTGTAGTGAAGTGCTTTTACTCTTTTATACTTCTAATTTCATCTTTAATTCCATTTTTTATCATTATGAATGCTTTATATTGCTTAATCTCTCTTGTTGTTGCTTTAAACATGCTTGAGTAGATTTCAATGTTGGGTTAGGGTGAAATTTGGGAAAAATGGTTTGAAAACCTCAAATAAGTTAATTAATTGCGAAATCTATCCCTAATAGTGCTCTCAATGCTAAATCTAGCATGATCTCCTAGATTTAGAACCCAAATAACCTCATAGTGCCAAAAGCTCATGGGTTATTGGATCTACATTAGGGAATCACTTGTTCTTAACCAATGAGAGTTGAGTTAAGAAAAGTGTGGACAAATCAACCCCAATTTCAAAGCATTTCACTCAAATCAACCCAAATGAGAGTTTAGGAGTTTGATTTGAATGAAATAGTGATTAGTACCATGAGAGTGGGCTAATCAAGTTCAAATTGGTTGAGTCTAGATTATGATCTCCTTTAGAACTTGAATAGGAGAATTTCTAATTAAAACCCCAAATAGATCCCTAACCTAACATCTTTTAATTCATACATTTTATCAACTAATTCTCTTTTCAATTGCTTTAATTAGAATTTCAAAACCCAAAACAACTTTCCATTTAGTTTAGCTTAAAATTACACCTTTAAACCCTTAGTGCATCAATAGGAATTTGTGTTCGACCCTTAGATATACTACTACGGTAGTTAGATCTTCGGATTTAATTAAAATCAGACAAAAAATCATGTTTCAATTTGGCGCCGTTGCCGAATTCCTCATTCGTTGCCTATTGGTTTCAGTTTCTTTTTCGACTAAACACCACTTATCTTTTGTTTCTTTTGCTTTGTGTTGTCTTGTTTCAGGTGTATGCCACGACGTAGCAATCGAAGTGCACCTCTTATCTCATTCACTAACGAAGAGCTAGGCCAACAAGAATGAGCAAACCAAAGAAATCGAGCTGCCCAAGCTACCATGGCCGCTAATGATGGCAACACCGCTGCAACAACTGCTGCTCTTATCAAAGGTCTCATGCGTGAACTACATGATCTTTGCCAAGAGGTTCGCCGACAACCAGCTACACATCCACCTCAACCCCCTCCACCACCCGCTATGGGTGACATACTTCGTCCTCATGCTTATTACTCAGAGCGTTCAACCATTGTGCCACCACCCATCCAACGCCATGACTTTGAAATCAAGCCCACTTTCCTCAAGATGGTGGACCAAACTCCTTTCCTCGGGCTATCAACCGACAATCCCATGGAGCACATAGAAAGGATTGAAAAGATAAGCAGCTGCCAAAGAATTAATGGAGTGCCACAAGATTTCATTAGGTGCAAGCTCTTTGAGCTCTCCCTTGGTAGTAAAGCCATGGGTTGGCTTCAATCACGAGTCCAATGACCCATTTTGTCACAGTAACGACAACGATCGATCTTCCTGTTTGTAGTGTGACCGTCAGTTGGTGCTTCAGATCTAGATTTCCCATTACCCTGACGTTTCTTGCCATATTGATAGCTGTCTGTAGCTCCGTGATGGTGTTGCTTCACACGTGCCTGCCATTCCTCCTCTGTGAGAAGGAGTTTGTCGTTGCCATCACCATCAACGTCAGATACGCTATGGTCATCTGCAACCTTCAACCGTCTGTTCAACTCCGCAACCATTAGCGTGTTGAGATCCACCAGACTTTCAATAGACCACACTAGATGTTTGTACCGATTTGGTACAGACCGCAATATCTTGAGCACAATCTTTTGCTCATCTATCGGATCGTCTAACTCTGCTAGCTCCTCTACAAGCACAGTGAGACACATTACGAAGTCGTCAATGCTCTCCCTTGGCTTGAATCTTATCTTTTCGTATTGACCACGCAGAGTCTGTGCACGTGAATACCTCACACGATCTGCGCCAATACGAAGGGTCTTGACAGCATCACACGCCGCCATGGTTGGAGGCTTGCCTGCCAGCTTAGCCACCATCTCAAGAGGTACGGCACGAAGGATAGCTTCGAGTGTCATCCTGTCATCGGTGTATTCAACCCCCACTCCTATGTCCACCGCTGTCCACAGACCTTTGGCCTTTAGGATGACACGCGTCATAAATGACCAACTATTGTAGTTGGTCCTTGTTAGCACCAGAAACTGTAGACTTCCCATACCCGCATCACGAACAGTAAGTGGTGCTGCAAGCACCTACCCGCCTTGTCCATCTCCTGTGTTACGGTCTTCCAATGCACGCCTTGCTGCGTCTGCATCAGCTGCTACATGTTCTGCTGTCCTTGCCATGGTTGGCTCTGATATCAATTGTCGTCCTGGTTGGGGTGCTACTTTCTGTCAAAGAGACTAAGCAAGAAAAATTCAAATATTGGAGAGATTTAAAGAGATGAACTTGCTGGAAAATATTCTTATAAAATGAAATCTCATACTTTGGAAGTGTGGTTACAACATGCTTAAATAACAACAAATGCAATTAAAAACAACAATTAAAGCAATTCTCTACTCTCTCTACTAATGCACCATTAAGTGGCTAATAACACCTAAAGAATTGTAACTGCCATAAATTAAAAGCTAATCATCAATGACACACTTAAAGTGCTCATTGGTTTAGCGAAAGATAAACCACAAATGCAAAACTAAACCATGAACCAGTCAGCTTGTACACGTACCAGCAGGACTGTCCATACATAGACTACACCAACATATAATACTTTCAAACCGGAATTTTCTTCGCCAATATAAGTACATAATGTGATTACCTTCAAAATTGAAACCCAGAAGCAGCAAATACCTCAAAAGCTTTCCAGACGCCGTTGTTGAAACCCTCAAAGTCGCCGCCAATTTTTAATCCTCGATGTCATCGACGTGAGTTGTAAATTCAAACCCTAGCTTTACCTTTTATAGTTTTGTCATATTTAAGGAGTAAAATAAAATTTTATAATTATGGACATACAATTAAACAGAGGTAAAAATGTAAGTCACAATCTGATTTTAATGTACTTATCATGAACGCACCATATCTTTAGTGTATAATGATAAAACTTTATACCAAAAGTGTATTTAGATAATTGTCCTTTTGTTTTACCAAACAATCAAATTAGAATTGGAGGGGTTGTTATACCAATTTAAAATTATAGTATTTATTTTACCAACCAATTAAAATACATGGTTTTTGCTACCATAGAACAAAATAGAGGGGTTTTTTTTTACCAAATTAAATTGTAGGTTTTTTTTACCTTTATCTTTTACTAGGTATCGAACCCGCGTGTTACCGCACGGGTAAATATTTTGATAAAAATATGGAGAATTGAAAATTTATATTTATCTTTTATATTTGTAATAAACTATTTTTATGTATAACAAATATATAATAAATAAAACTTAAATTTCTAACATCAAGATAATAATAACATAAAAATTGTGGATTCGTAGATTTTATCTATAGATTTTTATAATTAATCATCACTGAGAACAATGATTCAATTCACGAATTCTTGTTGAAACTGTCAACGATTTTCAAAAGCGGAAAATGAAACACATTGACTACTGTAAAATAATAATAATAATAATATTAATATAAAATAGAAAAAAATCTAAGGAGCAGTGACAACATATCGGTATAATTAAAACACCAAATAATAAAAAAAAATTGTAAACAAAATGTAAAGAGAGGTTCATGTAATGTTGTTTCTACTTATACAAAAATTCACAATACAATAAAATAATCAACCAATAAAGTGTTTGAGAAACTCGTATCATCAATCATTATGAAGTGCATATCAAATTAAAAGAACTTTTAAAGATAAACAATATTAATCAAATATCAATAACTTTGTAAAGAAAAAAAATATCATAGCACATAAATTAAATCAAACAAGAAAATGTTCGAAGAACTCATCATCAATCATCATGAAGAAAATATTGAAATTAAGAACATTTAAAGACAAAAATGGTTAATAAAAAACAAAAACCAAAAAATACTTTGCACAAAAGATCTCTAAACAAATTTAAGACCAACCAAAAATTAATATATTAAAAGAAATTTAAAAGACTTAAAATCACTAATCAGTAATTAAAATTACCAATAAAATATTTGCATAACTTAATAAATTGTGAGATGATCCCTCTCCAAAATTTATTTATTGAGATATCAAAAGAGGTTTTATATTAATCAATTTTTCAATTTAATCTACTTATCAAATGAACAAGTATTATAATCAATTACATATTTTCAGATTTAATCTAGGCCATTAGAGTTAGTAAATTAATCTTTAAAGTAATTATCAAACGAAAATGTGTTATATATCAAGTACATCTCTTCAGTTTTAATATAGACCATTAGATTTAAATAAATTAATCTTAACCATAGATTTAAGTAAATTAATCTTAACCATAGATTTAAAGTAGTTACTAAACGAAAAACTTGTTACCAATCACTTGCATCTTTTCACTTTTAATCTAGACAATTAGATTTAAGTAAATTTATCTTAACTATTAATTTAAGTAATTATTAAACGAAAATGTGTTATCAATCACTTGCATCTTTTGAGTTTTAAAATAAACCATTTAAATTAATCTTAACCACTAATTCTAAGAAGTTACCAAACAAAAAGGTGGTATATATCAAATACATCTCTGCATTTTTAATCTAGACCATTAGATTAAAATGAATTAATCTTTAATCATTGATACTGAGTAGTTACTAAACAAAAAGGTGTTATCAATCACTTGCATCTTTTCACTTTTAATCTAAACCATTAGATTTAAGTAAATTAATCTTAACCATTGATTCTAAGTAGTTACTAAACGAAAATGTGTTATCAATAACTTGCATCGTTCAGTTTTAATCTAGACCATTAGATTTGAGTAAATTAATTTTAACCATTGATTCTAAGTAGTTATCAAAGAAAAAGTGTTATATATAAGTGCATCTCTTTAGTTTTAATCTAGACCATTAGATATAAGTAAATTAATCTTAACCATTGATTCTAAGTAGTTACTAAATGAAAAGGTTATTAATCATTTGCATATTTTCAATCTTAATCTAGACTATTAGATTTAAGTAAATTAATCTTAACTATTGATTCTAAATAGTTAAGAAACGAAAGGTGTTATTAATCACTTGTATTTTTTCAATTTTAATCTAGACCATTAGATTTGAGTAAATTAATCTTAATCAATGATTTTAAGTAATTATCAAATGAAAAGGTGTTATGATCAATTACATTCTTTCAAATTTAATCTAGATCATTAGATTTTTAAGTAAATTAATCTTAACCATTGATTATAAGGAGTTATCAAACGAAAAAGGTGTTATCAATCACTTGCATTTTTTCAGTTTTAATCTAAATCATTAGATTTAAGTAAATTAATCTTAACCATTGATTCTAAGTAGTTACTAAACGAAAATGTGTTATCAATCACTTGCATCTTTTCAGTTTTAATCTAGACTACTAAGTAAATTAATCTTAATCATTGATTTTAAGTAGTTACTAAACGAAAATGTGTTATCAATCACTTGCATCTTTTCAGTTCTAACCTAGATCATTAGATTTAAGTAAATTAATTATAACCATTGATTCTAAGTAGTTACTAAACGAAAAGGTGTTATCAATCACTTGCATCTTTTTAGTTTTAATATAGACCATTGGATTTAAGTAAATTAATCTTAACCATTGATTCTAAGTGGATACTAAACGAAAAGGTCTGAGTATGTGTTTTCAACACATCCATTCAAAATTAATCTCAACCATTGATGTAGATTGATGACATCATCTTATTTTTACAAAATCAATCACAACCGTTGGATTTAAAAATGATGACATCAACAATCCCTAAAACTCATTTTACTATTCTATATAAATTTTGTTGGAAAAAATTGGATTAGTGGGTTTTCACTTCTAAATCCTTCTCTCTGTTTTAAAGACACAAAAGTTTGACTCTACTAAATACATGGTTGCATTAAATTTGTATATCAACTAATGTGACATGTTTGTGGTCCAAGTAAAAAAAAAATTTGGGTTTTCGAGATATGACAAACATCTACATTATATTATTAATGTCACACCACCGACCAATTTTTCTCTGTTTCCTGGAAATTGTCGAACATCAAGATATAGTTACCATAAAATCAAAGCATAAGAATTTGTTTCTCATTCTTGTCTTTACAGAAGTGTGTTTTTTCATGAGGTTAAAACAATCATGTAAAAGGAAGAATAAAACAAAACATACGCTAAAGTAGATTTTCTGTGAAAATTCTAGAGTTTCAGAAGTTCGAGAAACTTCAGTTTTCTGATCGATCGACCACAGAAAACAAAGACTAGAACTGTAGAAGAACACAAAATCGATCTATAGTAAAAGAATAAAAAAACAATTAGGAAGTAAGTCAAATCACCGTCAAAGCCAATCCAATCCCGCTCTTCTTCTTTCTTTAAACAATCAAAATTCTTTTTATAAATGTGTGAAACAAGAAAAGAAAACATAAATAGGTGATTTTTTTCAAAATTCAAACAATTAAGAACATACGGTAAAGATGAGAAGTTAATCAAAAGTTAAAAATCTAGATTTGTCAGTGATCGCATACCCAAAAACACAAACAATGCAACGTGATGCGAATAAAAAAGAGATATTTATATAAAATTATATATATTCAATATGACTGTGAAATTAATCGAGAACTGTAAAAGAATTTTCCTAATCATTTCATTCTCTTTAATTAATATGATATTTTTTATAATTAAAATTAACTCTTCGATATTCCTTTGACATGAAAACAAAACAATAGATTCTATGCAGACTTAAAAAATACAATAACTTTAAGCAATATTTTCAATATGATCAAGAATAGTCATGTAATTTAAAGTTTCACCCCTATAGGCAACACAACATTAATAAAATGACAAAAACATTAAAAATATGGAAAACAATAAACCTTTATGTATGTAGAATAGACAAGTCACAAGTTTCTTGAAAAAACAGAAATTTGAGATTTTTTAGAAAACCAACATTTTGCAGTTTCTCAAAAAACCAAAACTTTGGTTATATAAAGTAATGAAAATATGTCATAACTCACATATCTACATAATGAATCTAAGCCATTAGATTTCAATAAATCAATATCAACCATTGATTAAATGATTACTAATTGAAAAGCTGTCACCTTTAAATTTAAATTTTCAAATAAATCTCAACCATTAATTAAAAGGTGTGACAACTCACATATTTTTTAGTTTTAATCTTGGCCATTAGATTTAAGTAAATTAATTATAACCATTGATTATAAATAAAGGAAAAAAGTGTTATCAATCACTTGCATCTTTTTTTAGTTTTAATCTAGACTATTAGATTTAAGTAAATTATTTTTAACCATTAATTATAAGTAGTTACTAAACGAAAATGTGTTATCAATCAATTAAATCTTTTTCAGTTTTAATATAGATCATTAGATTTAAGTAAATTAATTTTAACCATTGATTCTAAGTAGTTACTAAACGAAAAATGTGTTATCAACCAGTTGCATCTTTTCAGTTTTAATCTAGACAATTAGATTTAAATAAATTAATCTTAACCATTATTCTAAGTAGTTACTACACAAAAAGATGTTATCAACTATTTGTATCTTTTCAGTTTTAATATAAACAATTAGATTTAAGTAAATTAATCTTAACCATTGATTCTAGTGGTTACAAAACGAAAAGGTGTGAATATGTGTTATCAATGACATCCATACAAATTTAATCTCAACCATTGATATAGATTGATGACATCATCTCATGTTTAGAAAACAATCACAACCGTTGGATTTAAAAATAATGACATCAGCAGTCTCTAAAACTCATTTTGTTATTATATATAGATGATATTATGATGTATTAAATATCTCTTTACAAAAAAAGTTTCTATCTAAATTTGAAAAATATTATTCATTTTTAAACAATTTATTTTATATAAAATTTGACTTACTTTAAATTTAATTTATGTAGTTTTGTATGTAAGTTACTCGATCTATTTAAATCATTATATAATTATTACATTTTAATCTGTTCAGATGAGACAATATTTTTGAAAAATTGGATGAAATAAACATTTCAAAAAAGCATTTATGTTCTTTAGACATGGATCTCATCTCTCTCTTTTTCTCTCTCATCTTTCTTCATTTTTCTCTTTTTCTCTCTCTCATCTTTCTTCATCTTTCTCTTTTCTCTTTCTCATCTTTAATCATCTCCTCTCTTCTCTTTTCTCTCTCCTCTCTTCTCTCTCCTCTCTCCTTTTAATATATTTGTGTTTTACATAATTTTTTAACACCAAAAATTAAAAATAGTAAAAACATTATTATATATTCATTTAATTATAAACTCTTATAAGACATTGTATATAACTTTATAACACTATATATGTTGATATATAAAAAAAACTAACGAAATAGTATACAATATATTCAATTATAAGCCGTTATAGAGTATTTTATATAGTCTTATAAATATCATTTATGTTTGATATGTTGAAATATATATTCAAAATTGTATTATATATTATGTTATAAGTTGTTATATATCATCTTATATGCCTTTATTACACCATTTATGTTGATATGTTAAGATAAATGTCACATGATATCAGTTATATATAACTGTTAAAAGACATATTATATAACCTTATAACACTATATATGTTGATATATAAACACCATTTCTGTTTAATATGTTGAAATATATATCCAAAATTGTATATTATATTATGTTATAAAGTGTTATATATCATCTTATGTAGTCTTATAACAACATTTATGTTGATATGTAAAAATATATACAACATGATATCAGTTATAAGCTATAACAAGACATCTTATGTAGTCTTATAACCATAACAATCAACAATACAAAAATAAAAAATAAAAAATAAAAAAAATAATAGAAATATTTAGGTAGGTGAAAAAGATAGAGAGAGATGGAAGATAAATAGGTGTGACGTGAGAGAGAAGAGAGATAGAGGAAAGAGGAGAGAGAGAAAAGTGAGATGAGATGAGATGTGAGAGTGAGATGTTTATTTAGCAAAAATAAGAATTCAAATGTTTAAAATTCAAAAAACACCTTTCAAATGTTTATTTACTTAATTTTCCATATATTTTTTATATTTCAGTATTTTAACATTTTGTTATTTAATATATTTATTTTCTCAAAATTATTTTTAATTTATTTATCTTTGAGAAGCAGCATTTAGAAACAACTTTTTTTTTTACAATTTTAGCACTTTCCTTAATTATCTCTTATATATCTTTAATTAGTTATAAAATAATATATACAACATAATAATATATAATTATATATATTACAACAGTATCAAAAAAAAAAATTTATTTATATGGTCATAACTAAATAATATTTTTATAAGAAAATAGAAAAATATTTTTTTAAATGTATATAATTTTTCATATATATAACCAGTACAAAATATATATTATACCGCTTTAGTTTATAATTTTTTTTATTCTAAAAATAAAGATTAACAAAATATTACTAATTAAAAAAACTATACAAAGATAAAGTTGCATTAATATATCTAACTACATAGATATTAATCGGGATGAATGCAAAAGAAACCTTACGGTTTGATGTTTTTACTAATTTAACCCTCGCTTTTGAAAATATGTAAAAAAAAACTCTAACGTTTATATTTTCAGCAAATCAAACTCTTCTGTTAAAATGACTAACAGGGTTCAAGACTCAGTCATTTTGGTCAATATCAAAACGACTGTGTTTTGATAAAAAAAAAACACCAAAACACTTAAAATTAATCTAATAAACTATTCAAAATCCTAAAATTCACCCAAAAAAATTAATTTTTTTTTAAAACATGAAAAAATATTAAAAAATTGTATTTGATGTTTTCTAAAATTTGTAATTAATTTTAGTTATTTTTATAATCTTTTTAAATTTTAATTTTAAATTTGTAATAAAAGCATTATAAAACAGCTAAAATTAACTAAAAGTTTTTAAAAAAACAATCAAATACAATTTTTTATATATTTTCATGTTTTTAGAAATTTTTTAAAATGTTTTGGTGAATTTTAGGATTTTGGATAGGTTATTAGATGAATTTTAAGTGTTTTTTGTGTTTTTATCAAAACACGGTTGTTTTGGTCAGTAACAAAACGACTGTGTTTTGACATCCATTAGCCGGCATTTTAACGAGAGGATTTAATTTGCTGAAAATATAAACGTTAGGTTCTTTACACATTTTCAAAAGTGATGGTTTAATCGGTGAAAACACCTAACCTTGGGGTTGTTTTTGCAATTACCACATATTAATCTATATACAATTTTGAAAAAAATTAGTCATCTCTAAACTATTTTTTATTTAATTAATTATATAATCATTGTTTTCATCTACTAGATTTAGATCTCAAATAACTTATAGTGCCAAGAGCTCATAAGTTATTGGACATACATTAGGGAACCAAATGTTCTAGACAAATGAGAGTTGAGGTGTAGATATTTGTGGACAAATCAAACATATTCTTAAAGCATTCTTGCAATATCAAACTCAAATGAGAGTTTAGGTGTTTGACTTGCAAGAATAGTGATTAAGTATCTTGAGAGTGGACTAATCAATGGTTATGTTTGAGTCTAGGTTATGATCTCTAATTTAAACTTGAATAAGAGGATTTCTAACCAAAACCCCCAATTGATTCCATATCCTAGCATCTTAACCTAATTAGTTCATCCAATTTAGTTTTTAATCTTCTATTAAGTGATACTTTTATTAAACAAACCCCCAAAACAATTTCAACTTGGTTTAGCTTAAAATTACCTAAGAATCAATAGTGCACTAAATGAATTTATGGTTCGACCTTTTGATATACTATTTTACGATAGTTAAATCTTAGGATTTAATTAAAATTGGTAAAAATCATGTTTCAAAAAGTTTGTCAACGCCATTAACTCCTCATGGCAAAACAAAGGAAGAATTAAATAATAGACTTCAAGACATCACGAAGTATATATTTAACTTTCAACTCCCACCATTCTTGCCACCGACGTCCAGCTAAAGTGTTGATACCATCCCGGCTACATCTGTGATAATCAGCTCTGCTCTCTCTGATTCCAGTTAACATGTACTCAAACGCTCATATTTTTTGGTAATATATTTAACTTTTACCCAAAAAAAAGACATCACGAAGTATAGAAGCATGATTGGAGGCATATTGTATCTTTGTGCTTCTAGACGAGATATCATGTACGCTAGTTCTTACTTGTCCTGCTACATGACATCTCCATTAGAGCAACATCTTCAAGAAGCCAAACGGGTCTTCAGATATATCAAAGGTACTTTGACATATGGAATTCATTACAAGAAAGTAGAAGAACCAAAGTTGGTTGGATTTTCTGATAGTGATTGGAGCGGTTCAACCGAGGATAAGAAGAGTACAAGTGGTTACGTATTTACAATTGGGCCAAGTGAATTTTGTTGGAATTCTAGCAAGCAAAAGATGGTTGCTAAATCAACAGCCGAGACCGAATACATTGATGTTTGTTCAAGAACAAACCAAGCAATATGGTTAGAAAGGCTAGTAAATGAGATTGGTTTTAAGGCAAAGAAAGGTGTAAGGATATACTGTTGTGTAACATATGAGTTTAATACTCGTGTGCCTAATTTTAGGCTAATTATTGAGTCCATAAGATGTTTAAAGTCTTCGATGAAAACGTCATCGTTTTCATCGTCTTCTTCATCCATATAAGAAATAGAGTTCGTTGAAATCTATTAAGATACTCAACAGAATCGAGAGCTGCACATTCAAAAAGATTATTCGGTTGGTGCAGGTGATCTTGAGTTCCTGATCACAAGTTGAGTATTCACGAGGTTAGAATTGAGCTGATTCAAATGTAGATTGTAAGTTCTTGGGATTATTTGGTTTGAATCTTGTGCCCAGTTTGTATTCAGCTCAGATTGAGCTCATCTCTGTAATTTCCAACTCTGATTAGTGGATTCCGGGATCGATCCCGGCGAGATGTAAGAATCAATCTTTCAGATTGATTCCAAATTCGTAAAACTCGTGTTGTTCTTTCTTTTAAGCTCGTTCTGCACTTCTCTTCTCTGTTTTCTTCGACAAGTATTCAACAAAGTTCAGACGTATTATAAGCATGATCAAGATCAGTTTCTTGAGTTTGATTAGTACAATTGGTATCAGAGCCAAGGCTTAGCTCAAGATCGGTAACAAGACTTCTTTCATAACGAGTAAATCTTGAAGATGACTTCCGCGAAGATTGAATTTGAGAAATTCAGTGGCACAGAAGATTACATGTTATGGGAAGAAAAGCTAATTGAACACTTAGAGATGTTGTGCCTCTATGATGTAATTAGCAATGATCTTGATGAAGAAAAGGATAAACTTGAAGAAGATGAACAAGAAGAAAAGATTAAACCGAAAAAATTAAGGGAGAAATAGAGAAAGGTAAGAAGTACCATAATATTGAGTCTTATTGATAATGTGCTTAGGAAAATGACTAAAGAAAAGACTGCAGTAGGTATGATAAAAGTACTGGATGATCTCTTTAGTTCTAAATCCTTGTCAAATTTGATGTTGCTTCAACAAAGGTATTATGAATACGCAATGTCACCTAGCTTGACGGTTGAAAAGAATGTCGACGAATTTCTTAGGATCATACAAGATCTTGAGAATGCTGATGTGACAATATCAGAACAAGATCAAGCAATTAGGTTGTTGATGTCTCTCTACTTCAAAAGTATGATATCTTAAAGGAAACATTAAGATATGGAAAGTCTTCACATACGTTAGAGGAGGTAACTACAATAATTTATTCAAAGGAGATGGTGATAGCATCACAAGCTAAAGCATCAAAGAATACAGCTGAAGGTTTGTTTGTGAAAGACAAACAAGATACAAAAAGAACTAAAGCTGAGAATAAAAATCATTAAACAGAAGGAAAATCCAAGAAGAAAAAGGAGAAGAATAAGCGAAAGATGGGTGTTGGATATGTGGAAGCATGGAACACTTCAAAGTTCAGTGTCCAAAGTATGATCCAAAACATAAAGAGAACAAACAACATGGATCATCATCTCATGTAACTAGTAATGAGCAGAAAGTGGAATTACTATATGTAGATGAAGTTCTTAATGTGGCTGAATATGAACTTGAATCAAAATGGATCATGGATTCTGGTTGTTCATATCACATGTGGTGGAAGAAAGAAAAATTTATTGAGTTAGATGTTTCAGCAAAAGGGGTTGTTAGAATGGCTAATGACATAGTTTCACAAGTAAAAGAAATGGGTTTAGTCTGTATCAAAAATCCAGATGGCTCAGAAGTTATTTTGAGCACAGTACATTACATTCCTCATATGAGAAGAAATCTCATATCTCTTGGTACTCTGGATGTACAAGGATGCAAGTATACTTCACAGAACGGTATCATGAAAATATGTAGAGGAAATAGACTCGTTTTACAAGGCAAAAGGCATGATACCCTGTATTTCCTAGAGGAAGCTGGAAGTGATCCAGGTTCTGTTAGCCAATGTCATTTAACTGAAAATGTTACTTCTCAGTTATGGCATAGTAGGCTAGGACATATCAGTAAGAGTGGGTTGGATATAATGGCTCGTAGAGGTCTGATAAATGGAAAGAAATTGGCAAAATTGGAGTTTTGTAAAACTCACAAGAAAAGTTTTGGAACAGGCAAACATACTTCTAAAGAATAATTGCAACATACTTCTAAAGAATAATTGCAGTATGTTCATGTTGATGTTTTAGGGTCTTCTTATGTACCAAAATCTCTTGGTAACGGTCAATATTTTGTATTATTTTTTAAAGGGAAAATATGAGGCTTTTACCAAGTTCAATGATTGGAGAATTATGGCTGAAAATCAAACTCAAAAGAAGATTAAAAAGTTAAGAACAGACGATGGTCTTGAATTTTGCAATCATCAGTTTGATTCAATGTGCAAAGGCAACGAAATTATAAGGCTTATACTCCTCAGCAAAATGGAGTTGCTAAACGTATGAATAGGACAATCATGAACAAGATTAGGAGTATGCTAAGTGAGACTGGTTTGCCAAAAAAATTTCTGGGTACAAACTGCTTCAACATCAGCTTTTTTGATCAACAAATCACCATGTTCATCAATAGACTTTAAGATTCGAGATGAAGTGTGGCATGAGTCTGCAATGGATTATTCACAGTTAAAACGTTTTGGTTGTGTTGTATACAGTCATACAGATGATGGGAAACTTAATCCAAGAGCTAAGAAGGGGATTTTTCTAGGATATCTTGAAGGTGTAAAAGGATATAGAGTTTGACTAATTGATGACAAAAATGCACAATCAGTAGGAATGTGATATTCAGAGAAGAATACACTTTTAAAATAGAAAGACAAAGTAGTGGAGACATAGTTTCAGATTCTGAGAATATCAAATGGGTGGAGATTGAACTTGAGAAAGGCAAAGAGTTAGAGTCCGAGTATGAAGTTGAGTTCATGGAAGAAATCGAAGAAGGCTATCACAATGATAATTTTACAGAAAATGAACCTCAGGAAGCTCCAAGCTTGCAGGATTATCAATTGGCAAGAGACAAACTAGAAGAGAGATTCAAAGACCCTTAAGATTCAGAGAAAATCAATTTGTGGAACATGTATACATGGCTTCAGAAGATATTGACATGACTGAACCTTATGACTATCAAGAAGCAACCAGAGATAAATTTTGGCAGAAATGGTCAGAAGCAATGCAAGATGAGATGAAATCACTATCAAGGAACAATACATGACAGTTGGTGAAATCACCTCAGAATGCAAAAGTGATTGGGTGGAGATGGATTTTCAAGCGAAAACCAAGCATACAATGTGTAGAAGAACCACGTTTTAAAGCTAGATTGGTGGCTCAAGGATTTCTACAAAGATAATGAATAGATTTCAATGAAATCTTTGCTCTAGTGGTCAAAAGTGTGTCAATAAGAATTGTTTTGATGATTGTTGCACATGAAAATTTGGAGCTAGAACAGCTGGATGTAAAGACATCATTTTTACATGGAGAATTGGATGAGACTATCTACATGAAACAACCACCAGGGTTCAGTGTAGAAGGTAAAGAAGATTATGTTTGTTTTCTTAAGAGGTCCTTCCTTATATGGTCTTAAACAAAGCCCAAAGAAGTGGAATCAGAAGTTTAATCAGTTTATGCAGGGAATTCAGTTCAAAAGAAGTGAATATGATAGCTATGTATATACACTAACCTAGGCTTAGGTGGAACTATGTTATATTTTCTACTCTATGTAGATGATATGCTCATAGCATCAAGGAATAAACAGGACATTAAACTCCTAAAGCAGCAGTTAAGTGAGGCATTCGATATGAAAGACCTTGGTTCAGCTAAGAAGATCTTGGGAATGGAAATCAGCCGAGATAAGGAACGTTCTAAGGTATTTCTATCTCAAGAACAATATGTTGAAAAAGTGCTCAAGGTATTTCATTTTGATCATCCAAAACCAGTCTTTACACCTTTAGGTTCTCATATTAAGTTCAAGGCAGCAACATAAAGTGAAATCAAAGAACAGGCAGAAGAAGTAAAAGTGGTACCTTATACTAATGTTGTTGGAAGCATTATGTACAACATGATAGGTGCACGTCGAGATGTGGCTTATGCACTTGGAGTAGTGAGCAGATGCATGGCAAATCCTGTCAAAACACAGTGGTCAGGTGTTAAGTGGATTCTCGGATACCTCAAAGGAACTTGAGGTTTCAGATTAGAGTTTAAACAAAAGAAAAGTTTGGTACTTATAGGCTATTGTGATGCTGATTATGCATCAGATCTTGATAGAAGAAGATCCATCACCGGTTTTGTTTTCACTTTGGGAGGAACAACAGTCTGTTGGAAATCAGGTCTTCAAAGAGTGGTAGCTCTATAAACTACTGAGTCAGAGTACATTGCCCTAACTAAAGCAATAAAAGAAGTTACATGGTTAAACGGATTGTTGGGTGATTTTGGTTTCAAACAAAAACAGGTGATAATCAATTGTGACTCTCAAAGTGCAATTGACTTATGAAAGAACAATGTTCACCATGAAAGAACGAAACACATAGATGTAAAAATGCATTACATCAGAGATAAAATTGAAGAGGGAATGATCAAAGTTGAGAAGATAAGTACTTTGGTTAATCTAACTAATATCTTCACCAAAATTATTCCCATAGACAAAATGACAGAAGCTATTCATGAGTTTGGTGTCATTACTGAATAAAACCTTATCAAACTCTGGGATCGTTCACTGAGCTAAGAAGAAATGGAGATGACTGGCACAGTGAAGAAGAAGAAGACTCAAGTTTTGAAGAAACATATGTTGGTGGAGAATTTGTGAAACATATGGGCTTAATACTCGTGGGCCTAAATTTAGCCATATAAGAAACAAAGTTCGTTGAAATCCGTTAAGATACTCAACAGAATCGAGAGATGTACATTCAAAGAGTTATTCGGCTGGTGGAGGTGATCTTGAGTTCCAGATCACAAGCTGGGTATTCACGAGGTTAGAATTGAGCTGATTCAAGTGTAGATTGTAAGTTCTTAGGATTCTGTGGTTTGGATCGTGTGCCAAGTTTGTACTGAGCTCAAATTGAGCTCATCTCTGTAATCTCCAACTCTGATTAGTGGATTTTGGGATCGATCCCGGCGAGACATAAGAATTCTAAACTCGTAAAACTCGTGGTGTTCTTCTTTTTAAGCTCGTTATGCACTTTTTTCTTCTCTGTTTTCTTTGACAAATATTCAACAAAGTTCAGACGTATTATAAGCACGATCAAGATCAGTTTCTTGAGCTTGATTAGTACAACTGTGGTAATAAATCAGCGACTGCAATTAGATAGAACCCTCTTCAACATCGTCGACCCAAGTATATCGACATCAAATATCATTTTGTATGAGAGGCTGAACAAAATGGGAAAATCAAACTTGAGTATTGTGCGAGAGAGTTACAAATAGCAGACATATTGACAAAAACCTTAAACACAACAAGGGTTTTTACAATTTGATCTAACCAATTCATGTAAAAGAAACCCAAATAATTATGAATGATCCATCCATGATATTTACTGGTTAATTAATATACCCCAAAGAAGAAAAAAATATGTCACTTTTTAATTTATCTTTTAATCCCGTTCATATTTTTTCCTAAATTTAATTATATACCAAGCCTTTGATAAATGTTAACAACCACTTAACAAGTGTTTAATTAGGTTTAGATGAGACGTAATATTTTAGTACTGGCAAAAATTCATTGAAAATATTGACGTTAAAAAAAATTGGAAAAAAAAAATCATTGAAATTGTTTTCCCGCTATATATGTTGCAGTTAATGGGCCACCAAATGACAATATGTGTGGGCCTAAACCCCAATTAAAAGGAACGATGTCGTTTTGTGCATCTTCTTCATTGGAACAGAGGTATACATATATATGGACGATACACAGAGTTTGTTACGTACGGATCATTTTCAAAGTTTTCTGGAGAAATTCTTTGAGCTGAGCAAGACACTGAGATTCGTATGCTCGATTGACGTGCTTTCTTGGTGATAGAGTTACAGGTCTATATATATTTCAAGTATTCGATTGTGTTGGATTGTAATCTCTCGCCCTCTTTCGGTTTATAGTCATATTTCTCCGGGAACAGTCACAGCGTGAAAATCAAAGGTGAATGTTGAACACGTATAAATGTTGCGTTTCTTTAGTTTCTGCTCTAGATTTCTTGGTTG
Organism: Aethionema arabicum; assembly: GCA_000411095.1. Lineage (NCBI taxonomy): Eukaryota > Viridiplantae > Streptophyta > Magnoliopsida > Brassicales > Brassicaceae > Aethionema > Aethionema arabicum. The sequence continues at coordinate 43,326 of KE150520.1, forward strand.
GTTGCATTTGATTCCGAAATTACTTCGCAAGAATCAGAAACACTGATGAGGTTAAGTAACTACGATGTACATTTGCAGGCAAAGAAAAGGTACCAAAATTCTTAGAGAGACAAATCTCATCGGACGATGGAAATTCCAGACGATCTTCTGACCAAAATACTGACAAAATTACCATTGAAGAGCATCGCTAGATTCAGATCACTCAACAAAACATGGAAATCGCGCTTGGATTCTGATTTCTTCCGCGATCAGTATATGTCACTCAACAATGCATCCTCTGTATCATGGTCAATCATCAATACTGAATGGTTTCTGGAAATCGTAGGTCACCATAGATGCGAGAGATGGGGACTTACTCGTTCTCTAGGCGATTTAATGCGATTCAACACTGCTGGAACTGCAATCAGAGGAATAGTGCTCTTAACTTTCACCGATGGATTGGTTTATATTTACACCGTAGCTAGGGATGATGGCAACCTTAGGTTTTACATTGGAAATCTATTGCTAAAACGATGGACTGAAATCCATATCCCTTATTCAATGATAGCTTTCAGGGATTTTGTCATGAAATTACGATGCGACGGTTGTTCTAGTGAAGCTGGACTGGTTACAAAGATGGAGAAGGGCGTTGTTGTGAGTTACAAGGTTGTGTGGATGCTTACATTTGCTGATTTCAGTGATACTCTTTGGTCATACATATACTCGTCTGAAACAGGGATTTGGAATGTTAATAAGTCGAAATGTGTTCGTCCCATGCTTTGGATTAGGCTAGGGAATCCGACTTCTTTGAATGGTGTTCTTCATTGGCTTACCTCGGATGATGATGATGAGGTTTGGGATGCCAATTGTATTGTAGCTTACCATTTATATAAATATGATGATGACTGCATCGTATTATGTTTTCCTGATGCTCAACAAGATGATCATGAACGGCGTTTCAAGAGAACCTTCACGACCTCAGAAGGGTCGCTTGTGTATTTCAATGAGTATATTGATGAAAAAGGAGGACGAACTTTCAGGGTTTGGAAGCTGCTTAAGTATTCTACAGATGATCCTACTGTGTGGCATCTCTCATGGCAAATCAAGCTTGGGCCTTTGATGATCGAGTACGGTGTAGAATATTTCCCTGTAGTGATGCATCCTTTGAACTTTGAGGAAATCTACCTTTGGAGTACAGATGTGAATAGTATGATCGTCTTAAACTTGAGGACATACGAGTTAAGTGTTCACGGTGGAGATGGTACTAGCGAGTGTATGGATGGTTGCATCATGAGTTCCAAGTGTATGGAGTGTTGTAAAAAGTATATGGATCGTGTCTATACATCTTTTCTAACTTTTTCCGAAGAAAATACTCATGATGTCTACTTTGCACAGTATATTCTCCCAAAGTGGATGCCTTCGATACCTCACCTGCAACCGCAACCGCAACCTCATCCTCACTCCTCAGCCTTAGTCTCCTGTACATGCCTAAGTTTTGCTTCTCCCACTGTTTGGCAGAAATAGAGGTAAAGATCATAAGACCCTTGAATAACGATCAAATAGATTAGCATATACTATATCAGATTTGTAAGAATTGTTTAATTGAGCTTTAAAGCAAGCATGTGTATTACAATCTAAAGATTTGTAATATAGCTAATTACTTACTTTGCATAACAAGTGGCAACAAAATATAGACTTTGAAGATCTTGTTGATGAGTCATTTTCTTTCCAGGATGCATTGCTTGCCATTATTTTTGTCATATAATGTTGTCTCTTTGAACAAGTTTTTGAGCTTGTCTAAATCTTCGTTTTTGCGGATAAAAAGAACTCTGAGTACAACCACGAACAAAAGTGTCTCAGAAGAAATTTCCCATTTGATCTACATGTCCCCACCGGTTAGGCTATCAACAATGTAAGTAATGAAGAACTTGGGCTATCATTGCATATTAATATATTAATTAATTATTATAGGGATAGAAGTAAAATAAATCATGCAATATGGTTGTTTGTATAAAAAAACCATATAATTTAATTTAGTAAAAAAAACATTATAATTTGTTTATGGTAAAATAAACATTGAAGTTTGGGTATTTGGTAAAATAAACCTTATAATTTTAATTTGGTAAAACAAACTATTCATTATTTGGTAAAATAAAGATCCTCGCCTTTTTAGAATTTAATTTTTAATTTTTTTAAAATTTTAGAGTGATTTCAAAGCTAAATGTTGATGTTGTGATAATGTTATATTAGTTATTATTAGTGAACTTGGGTTGCAGCAATGGAGAGAATCCTGAGAGAATTGTGTGAATTTATGTATATTGATGTTAAATGTATTTACATGACTTAATACATATTTATAGCTCGATTATCCTCTAACTAACTTGGTTTATCCCTAACAACCCGGTTAACTTCGGTTAAGTATAAATCATACCCTAATATTCTCCCTCAAGATGGAGAGAAAGCATTGGTGAGACTCATCTTGGATAAAAGGAGCTGGAACTGAGTAGGAAACAGAGCTTTAGTAAGTAGGTCCGTCAGTTGATCTTCAGTCCCCACATGTAAGTGCTTAACCAAACCACTTTGAATCCGTTCACGAACGATATGATAATCAATGTCGATATGCTTCGTCCGTTCGGGAAAAACCGGATTAGTGGAAATGTGAATGGCAGCAGTGGAGTCACAGAACAAACTGACCAGAGCTAAATGAGGAACATGCAGTTAAGAGTGGTGAGCCAAACAATCTCACAGACGGCATAGGGAACTGATCTATACTCTGCTTCAGGAGAGGATTTGGAAACAGTTGGTTGTTTCTTAGATCGCCAAGAGATAAACGAATCACCAAGGAACATACAAAAGCCAAAAGTAGAGCGTTGGGTATCCGAGCAAGATGTCCAATCTGCATCAGCAAAACCACTCAAATGTAGAGAAGAAGTGGAAGAGTAGAAGAGACCACGCCCAATGGAGCCTTTAATGTATTGAAGAACACGCTGAGCAGCCTTAAAGTGACATGCCTGAGGTTCGGAAGTGAATTGATAGAGTCTATGAAGAGCAAAACTGAGATGAGGTCGAGTGATGGTTAAATACATCAACTTCCCAACCAAACGTCTATATGACTCCGGATCAGACAACTCACGAGAATCAGACAGTTGATGGAGCTTGGTATTTGGATCCATAGGAGTGGAAACAGGACGACAGCCCAGAAAACCAAATGTCATCAAGCAATTCTAACGCATATTTGCTTTGGCATACAAAAATCCCAGCAGAAGACTGAAGGATTTCGAGACCAAGAAAATACTTCAAAGCACCCAGATTCCGGAGTTTAAACACATGTTGCAGACGAGATATCAAGGTAGCTCTGGCATCACTGTTTGTTACTAGCTATAATAATGTCATCTACATAAACAAAGACCATGAGAGAGACATCATCCTTAATGCTCAGGACAGAGTGTGATCAAAGTTAGATTTCTGAAAACCAAAGCCAAGAAGAGTGTGGCTAAATTTCTGAAACCACTGCCTAGAAACTTGCTTTAGACCATAAAGAGAGCGTTTGAGACGACAAACAGCCGGATCAAGAAGTTCCCCCTCGCGTGAGACATAACTAGGTGGGAGATTCATGTAGATTTCTTCATCAAGATCTCCATTAAGAAAAGCATTAAAGATATCCAGCTGAGTTAACATCCATCCTTTGGCAGCAGAAACAACAAGAAGTGTCTTGACACTGAAAAGTTTAGCAACATGAGAAAAGATATCAGCATAGTCCAAACTAGTCCTGGGCAAAAAAACCGGTTTTTTAAAAACCGAACCGAACAAAACCAAAGATTCGGTTTTCGGTTCTGTTCGGTTTTCATGAAATAACCGATCGGTTCTAATAATTTTTACACTTCGGTTTTTGGTTCGGTTTGGTTTTAAACCGAAAACCAAAATTAAACCGAAATTTAATAATATCTAACATAAATTAGGGTTTTATACTTTTTAGCTCTTTACCCCTAGAACTTCTAATGGCTGTCATCTTTTTCATTTAGTTCCTCCTTCTTCATCATTCTCCAGTTTGTCTTCCTCCTTCCTCTTTCTCTTCTCTGATTCTCCTTTTATGGTTTACATTCCATACTTTCTCTCTTTCTTCTTCTCTGGTTTCTCTCACTCTCGTTCTTTTCATTTTTTTTCCTTCTCTCTTTACTTCTTCTCGTTCAGCTTTCTTTTTCTTCACTTTCACTTTTTTGTGGTTCTATTTCTTCTTCTTCTCCAATTTCTTCTCGGCGTCTTCGACTTTTCTTTTCTCTATGCTTGTTTTCTTGTCTTTTTCCTTCATTTCTCCTTCCTGCTTCAGATGTAAAAAAATAAATTTGAATTATGTTTTTTTTTAAATTATCTTTGTTAAAAACCCTAAAATTAATCAAATAAAAAATAAAACGAAAAGAAAACCAAATAACCCAGAAAACCGATTTTTTTAAAAATTCAAAAAAATATAAACCGAACCGAAATTAAAACCGAAAAAATAAAACGGTTTCCTCACTTAATAACCGAACCGAACCGAAAATTCTCTAAACGAACTGAAACCGACCCGAATTTTTCTATAAACAGAACGGTTTGTGTTTTTTCAAAACCAAAAAAACCGAAACTAAAAAAACCGAAACCAAAAAAACCGAAACCGAAAAAAACCGAACCGAAAATATCGAATTACCCGAATGCCCAAGCCTAGTCCAAACCTTTATGTTGTGTATAACCTTTGACAACAAGACGCGCCTTGTACCGTTCCAAGTGTAACTTGATCTTATAAACCCACTTACAACCAACCAATCGTTTTCCAGGAGGAAGAGAGCATATATCCCAAGTGTCATTACCTTCAAGAGCCCTGAGTTCCTCTTACATCATATCACACCACTCAGCAATGTGCTTAGCTTTGTGATAAGAGGTAGGCTCAGGAATTTTGGTGAGAGCAGAGATATAACTTTGATCATGAGCACCTAATCATGTAGATATGAAACAAAGTCACTCATGGGATATCGTGTTGTAGGGGTAGATGTAGAATGACAGTAGTAATCATTCAAATAAGCTGGTAGCTTACTAACTCGTTTGGAAGACAAAGTAACATCTGAATCTGGTGCAGAAGGAACAAAGTCTGAAGGAGGAGGAAATGGGAAGAATTCAGTGTAAGACGCAGGAAAAGTCTTATTAACCATGGGAAAAATATTCTCATGGAATACGACATCTCTTGAAATAAAGATCATGTTGGTTTCCAAACCATGAGTTTGTAGCCTTTGTAGCCAGAATGATACCCTAGGAAAACACAAGTTGTTGCACGTGGTTGAAATGTGTGTCTGTGCTTAGAAGAGGTAGAACTATAACACAAATAGTCAAACGTGCGAAGCAGAGTGTTATCCGGTTTTTTAGTCATAAGAAGCTCAAATGGTGATTTGTCACGAAGCAGAAGATAAGGTAAATGATTGATGATGAAGACGACGGTAAGAACACAGTCACCCCAATAGAGTAAAGGAACCTGAGATTGGAAAAGGAGAGCTCGAACCACATTTAAAATGTGTTGGTGCTTCCTTTCTACAACTGAATTCTGTTGTTGAGTCTCAGGACATGAGTGGTAAGAAAAAAATCATCTATATTTGAACAATGTAGTGAATTTTAACTCTTGAGCGTTGTCTGATCTGACAAATTTAACTGGAGTCTCATATTGAGTATCAACCATCTTAAGGTATGCCGACAAGATCCGCAGAGCTTCATCTTTTGTTTCATCAAGTATATCCAAGTAGCTCGTGAAAAGTCATGGACAATTGTGAGGAAATAACGGTATCCTTCAATGGTTTCAACTAAAAATGGGCCCCAAGTGTCAAGATGAATCAATTCAAAAGGTTGTTTGCACATATTGTTGTGAGAGTCAAAGCTTAAATGCTTTTGTTTAGCGAGAAGACAAAGAGCACAATGACTAGAATGAAGTTTTGTCAAAGTATCTCTGCCTGTTACATTCTGTAACGATCTCAGCTTGGAATGTGAAGGATGCCCCAATCTCTGGTGCAAGACCTCTGGTTTCAGTAAAGCGTTCGCAGCAGTACCTGATAGAGGGTGCTTTTGATACATTTACAAGCCTTGTTTTCGTAGTTTTATCTTTATCTTTAGGAGCATTTTAGGTGCATTTCACATCAAGAGACAAGAGAGGATATGTGAAGAGAAACAGAGCAAAAAGGAGCAAAAACTCGTGAAGTTATGAAGTCACCACCAAAGGGCACGACCATGCAACAATACCCCACGGTCGTGTGCATCACTTAGCCAAAAAAGGACTTCTGGGTGTCACGACCCGCCGCGTCTTTCAACGGTGCATGGTCGGGTCGCTTCACGAATTGCTGCTGGGAAGCCATTGGTCTAAGGGCCACGACCGCGTGCCCTAATGGCCCACGGTCGTGCGCCTTACTTCCAGAAAATGGGAACGTCTCTGATCAGCTCAACACGACCATGCACGCTCCATGGCACACGGTCAAGGGCCATACTGAGAAATGAAGAAACTTTCATTTTCATGCGTCTTACGTGTTTGTACTTAGGGTTTCATATAAACACTCTCCTATTTTCGTTGGTAACAAGAGTGCAACCACATAGACTTGTTCCTGGAGCCCTTGCTTTGCCTTTGCACCATTCTGGAGTTTGTAGTTAGAGATTCTAAGTTTCAACTCAGTTTTAGCGAAAAATCCTTCTCTCTGCTCTCTCTCTTTACTTTTACTGCTATTCTATGATGTTTTCCTACACTATCAAACCTTTGTTAGTTCTAGGAATGGCTGAGTAGTTCTCTTGTTAGGATGTAGGGGTTTCTATGGAATTGTAGGATGCATGTTAGACACAAATAGGTAGAAATACATTTGTTCCTTCATCTAATCAGTATTCTTAATGCTTAGACTAGCTTGATCACCTAGGATAGGATTATAGGTTAACCTGGATTGCCAGAAGTTCGCAGGTTGCTAGAACAAATGTTAGATGAGCAGTGAAATAAGGCCAAGGAGAGTTGAAGTCTAAGGAAACTGTTGAAATATCATTCCCGAACTTAATGCATGCTAGCAAGTTTAGATCTTGGATTATCCGAATCCTCGTACCCCTGGCTT
>KE150520.1:57519-68675 GCA_000411095.1 Aethionema arabicum
GTTTTCTGTTACTACCAATGCGGGTTAGTATCTTCGCGAAAAAAGGAGATTTTTGTTCATGTTTATGATGCGGGTTACTACCGATGGCCGCCGAGAAAAATGCAAAGACCACGAATTTTTGACCTAATTCCCTAGCCGTGTATATAAGGGGATGCTAGGTCTTCAAGGAAAGGGTTCGAAAGGTTCCAAAGCTTTCTCCCATCAGTCGTAAAGGGTTCCACAGTTTCCCAACAGCTGAAGGATTGCTTGAAGACCATTCTCTACCTTTTCTCTTTTTTTTTCTCTTAGAATTCTTGTTTTAATCGTTTGTAGAATCTTATTTTTCAATTTAATCATGTTTTTCAGTTTATGTTCTTCGTTTTTCGCTATGTGTGAGTAGTTAGCTGTTACGTTTAGAGTTCATTAGGTGATTGCGATCATGGTTAGACACAAATAGACGACCTACCATGTTTACCTTCACCTAATGTTGCACGTAATGCTTAGATTCAGTTTGATCAACTAGAACTATGATATAAGATGAATTCCTAGATTGCGAGAGCCAGTAGGAATAATCTGAAAGCCGTTAGAAGTGAGCGATTTGCTAGGTGATAACGAGAGTTGAATCGAGGAAATCGATAAGAGTGAGAGAGTGGGGCCAGTATCAAGTCCTTCTAGCATAGGAATCGCGATGGACGCATGAGAGTGGGCCGGTTCAATATTTACTCGTAGAGTCTAGGCTTTTAGGATAGACGTCTCAAAAGTTATCTGACCAAGTATCGCTTGATCCGTAGAACTCTAAGCTTAACATTTTTAATTTATTAAATTTTCTTATTTTAATTTTTGTTTGCTTTGTGACTGAAAACCTTCCAAAACTGCCTTGTCTTAGTTTAAATTTGATTTCAAAATTGCATGTTTAGTTAGCCTCCCTTGGATCGATCCCTCATACTACTACAACACTCCTTGTGGTCGGGAAGTAGAGGTTTATAAATTTTAAAGTTAGATCACCACATTGCACGCATAGAACCTCCGCGGTAGATCACCCACCTTTTCCAGGAGAGGAAGTTTATGTTCCTAAATCACCGTACCCAAAAGAAGATGAAGAAATCTCTAACACTATGAAAGAGACAAGGACTGAATCATGCAAAACTGTCAGAAGTTTCGATATCGAACAAAGAAATGATCCCGGTGAGTATTTCATTCAACTTTACATAAGAGATTCGAACTTCTCTGCTGCCATCTGTGATTCAGGATCGAGCATCAATATCATGCCACTCATGACTGCTCAAAGGCTAGGCTACAGGAAGAAAGGCTACCATCACCAAGATTTCACTTTAACCATGGCTAATGGGATGAAAAGCGATCACTTGGGAGTCATATATGATGTACCGGTTGAAGTGGGAGGAACTATGGTACCTACTGATTTTTTCATCCTTGACATGATGAAGAACATGCCATATTACCTACTTCCAGGAAGACCATTCCTTGCCACTACAAGAGCCGTTATAGATTGCCAAAAGCAGCAGATTGATTTCCACTTTAAGATGCAGACGATAAGGTATTATCAAGATGGATACAACTTACCAGAATGGATACCAAACAAGAGGTCCAAGCCAATATTCCCTAACCGTTTGGGAATTCTTCATGGAAAAAACTTAGGCGATTACAAATTCCGGTTGTCGGATGTAGAGCGCAAGAAATTGGTAGTGAGAAAACTTAGAGATTGGAGAAAGGTTTGGAAGAAACCTAAGAGCACACGCCTCACCAAAATGCTTACGCTTACATTTAAGGTGATCAATCAGGGTGAGAAGGAGGATGATTTCTATCTTCACACTTTACTTCCGAACCCTAAGGACAACCCACCAATCGTTTGAGAAACGCAAATTCAAGCTAATCGACTTTAAACAAGCGCTGAGTGGGAGGCAACCCACTAGGTAACTTTTGTTTCATGCATTTTTTATTTTTCTTTTATTTATTGACTTGGTTTTTTGTTTTCTTTTGATGTTACTTAGGGTGAGGGTGAGTAGGAAACACTAAGTTGTGCACATAGTGGGGCACGACCGCGCAAGAAATTGCGCATGGTCGTGAGAAGCCTACGAAAATTTGGCATGGTCACTGGACAAGGTTCCACGACCGCGCAAAAATAAGGCGCACGCTCGTGCTGCTTCAGAGAGGAACTTGGGAGGTCACTGGACAACACCCCATGACCGCGGGATTAAATGGCGCATGGTCGTGGGGAAGATACGTAGAAACTTGAGAAGTCACTAGACAGAGCCCCACGACAGTGCAGCACAGTGGCGCACGGTCGTGCAAGGCAAAACAGAAAATACAAGGTCTCTGGACAGGGTCACACGACCGCGTCCCATCGTGGCGCACGGTCGCGTCGAATCGCACGGGAGAAAGACGCGGGCTGAGACACACGCCACGACCGTGACACTCACTTATCCAATGATGCACGCGGCCGCGTGGTAAGCTATTCGCGATATTAACCCCTTTTTCTTCTCCCTCTTTCACTTATTTTCAAATTTTTAAACTCTTTCTTCTCCAAACCCGAAAATCACTATTAATCTTCATTCAAGTTTTTCTTTTTGAGTTTTGCTTCGATTTGTTTGATTCTTGATTGCATTCCACTCGAATTTTCAAGAGCTTTCCATCTAACTGTTCAATTTTTTCTAAAAGCAAGGTATGAGTTCGGAATTTCAATTTTTCAATTCGAACCCTAGAATTCAGATTTGGGGGTTTTTGATTTTGAGTTGTTATATGGGTTAGGAACTTATCTAGACTAGTTCTAGGATGGAACCAAGCCTTAGTATCCCTAATTAGGTTGAAACGAACTGATTTTTGATTTTGCTAAACCGAATTCTTTGGAACTTGGATAAACCGAAATGAACTTGGATAAACCGAATTCTTTGGAACTTGAATGTTTAAAACTTGAATTTGCTAGTTTAAAGCTAGATTTTACTTTTTCAAAGGTTCACATGCTTGCTAGATGATTGTTTGGTATGCTTTAAATTGATTGTTCATGGATTTCGAACTTAGTTGGGATGATTTTTCGGAGAAAGTTGAGTACTTTTTGGATGTGAAGAAACTTGAATTTGATTTGGTTTACTATTGATCTTAGTTTAATCATGCATGAATATTGAGTTTGCTAGAAGAGTTTCTAGTTTTGATGATTGATTGACTTTGATATGAGCTTATCTATGTGTTAACTTGAACACAATTTAACCTTTTCAATTTTTCAACTTGTAGATGATAAGACCAGGGAAGCAACCGATGGAGAGAGCTAAGACCTCCAGCACTAGTAGGTCAACAAGGAGACCGGCATATGAGCTTCCATGGCCTATATCCCCAGTTACACCGTTTACCGGTTCCCATTGTGATGTTTTATCAGGGAACAACACCTTGAAGGAGCTGATGAAGGGGACTAGACGTCGACGGACTGGAGAGCCTTGGGGACCAAGAGAAGACGTGTATTACAATGCACGGCTCCGGATGTCGATGAATCCTACTAGGATTTTGTGTGAGGAGACGTTGAGGAGGGTCGATCTTTTGGAGCCTCTATCTCGTATGCTGCAGAGGATTAGAGTTGGGACTTTGTTCACGAAGAGCTATCCTCTTTATCCCGACCTCCCTATACAGTTCTTTGCCTCCTGCTACTTGGAGAGATCAGCCGCGATGGCTAGTGATGATGCTAGATTGGCATCTATCAGTTTTATGTGTAGAGGAGAGGAGTACCGACTCCACACACCGGACCTATGCGCTATATATGGGTTTGATGGATCCAAGACTGATATGGGTCTATCTTTCGACGACCACATGACTTTCTAGGACAAAATTGGTTCCGTTGATGCTAAGGATACTCGATACTACAAGATTGCTCTAGTGCGCAACCCGGTCCTGAGGGTTGTTGCTAAGCTTTTGGCCAATGTCCTCTATGGAAAGGAGGAGGCCACACATCTAGGTGAGAGTGAGATGACTCTTATACATGCATCCCTTGAAAAGGATAATGATGGATGGACTTTTGGAGACCCTCCTCCGGTTGTTGAAGCCAACTTAGGTTTTTGAGTTTGCTGCAGTCCTCGAGCTTAGGAAGGAGTGTGGTCTTAAGGTGACCAATGTGAAGATCGAGCAGTTGGGGAGTTTTTTGACTCCAATATTTGAGTTTTGTGGGATCAATCTCAGTGACGAGATGAGGATCGATGAGGCACCTGTTTATGATACCGCCCACTTTCAGCGTATCACTATGTTGAAGGGGGATGGTAGCACTTATTGTTATACCGTCGCAGGTAATGAGCCTTGGTATGTTATTTTGCCCACCCGGTCTAATAGGGTGATCCCTTCTACTCCTGAGGCTCTAGCCATTGATATTTGATCACAACTGATGATTCTATTTAGTGTGCAAATGCGGGTGATCTAATTTTAAAATTTATAATCCTCGACTTTCCGACCACAAATGGTGTTATAGTAAGTTGAGGGTCGATCCACAGAGAAGCTAGCTAAGCATGCAAGTTTAAATTCAAATCTAAGCTAGGACGGAAAGTTATTTTTTTTTTGGGTTTTGTCACTAAGCAAGCAAAAATTAAAAACAGAAAAAATTCAATAGATAAAAACGTTAAATCTAGGATTCTACGGATTATGCGATACTTGGTCAGACATTTATTTAGACACCTATTCTAACAACCCACACTCTACCGTAAATATTGAACCGGCCGACTCTCGTGCGGTATCGCGATTCTTACACTATAAAGAACTTAAGAATGACTCCACTATGTCACTCTCATGAGGATCATCGCAATCTCTTATCCATAACTAGCATGCATTAAATCGATCAGGGAAATAGATATGTCTGCAACTTCCTAAGCCCAACTCTCGTCACCACTTAACAAGTTGCTCACTCTAGCGGCTTTCAGACTTATCCTACTGGCGCTCGCAATCTAGGACTTATCTTAGAACATAGTTTTAGTTGATCAGGTTAAATCTAAGCTTTACGTGCACCACTAGGTGAAGGAACACATGATAATTTGTCTATTTAATCATCGATTGCAATCTCCTAACGAACCCTAGATCTATCTACTAACTACTCACACATGCTGGAAATTGAAAGAAACATATTGAAAAACATTACTTTATTGAAAACTAAAGGTTCTACAAGATTAAGCAAAGAAAATAAAGGAGAAACAATGAAAACTAGGAGAAACTCTTGAAGAACTTCTTCTGGAGAGCCTCCGAAGGAACCTTGAACTGCTGCCAAACTTTCGAACCTTTTCTCTGAAGAACCAGCCACTGTATTTATAGACGGCTGCGAAATTAGGTCAAAATCTCGTGGGCTTGGTGTTTTTCTGGGCGGCCATCGGTAGAAACATGATACGTGTTTCTACCGATACATGAGTAAAAATCCGACTTCTTGCGAAATCTGCAACCCGCATCGGTAGGAACATTTAGCGTGTTTCTACCGATACAAAGCTTCCCACTTAGCATCTTTTTCTGACTCTTTCATCGGTAGAAACATAGAATATGTTTCTACCGATACACTTGTTGATTTGGTCCTTTTTGGGCGCTTTTGCTCCTTCTTGATCCATGCTAAGTGTCGCTTCCGAAGACACACGGGTTCTTGCTTATTTTCTTCAGTTTTGGGCTTGTTTTCCTTCTTGCTTGTCTCTTTTTCACTTTGTATAAATTCTCCCTAAATTCCTCAAAAATCAATACAAATCTAATGAAAATATGGGTTAATTGAGTCATAAATTCCCCCCAAACTTAACTCTTTGCTTGTCCTCAAGAAAACAAGAGCCAAGGAGCTTGAAAGGGAAGATCTAGGAGACTCATATTTGAGCTCATGCACCTTCTAGACATTTCGGATAACTCCGCTATCAACTAACTGAACTTTGTATTCTCTACTTCACACATCTTAAGGGTTCACCCCAGAATTTGATCACATTTCATCCGGACTCTTATCCACTGTCCATCGTCCCCTGATTAACTGAAAAGCATATTTACACTCTAAACAGTATTCATATGCACTTGGCTTGGTTTTGAAAATGGATATATCAATAAATTTTTGAAGTGGAGTTTAGAACATTTTGGTGGCTAACTCTTGAAAACAAGAATATTATCAAATCGCAAAATCGCAGAAGAAAAGAGCAAGATAAACTAGTCCTTCTTCCAATCTACCTATTTCAAGAATCACCTACAAATTCACTCAAATTTTTCATCCTTTTCTTCCACCTTAAGCTTCAATCATTTTTCTTTCGATTTTCAAACTCATCACTAGATTTCCCACCTATTCTATCTAGCCACACCTTATTTTTCACAATTTTTCTGATTTTTCTCAAATTTTCTTTCTTTTTTTTTTCTAACGATTTTCATCATTTTTTTTCGATGGTGGTGGCTAACTTAGAACTAGACTTCTTATGATCTCACTCTTAATCATTCTTCATTCATTCATTTTTTTTCCGTTCCCCCCAAACTTAAACCGTTCTATCCATACGCATTTTTTAAGCTAACCTTCTGAACATCCCATATCATAGCACCAAATCAATCATAAACTAGCCAAGATGACTAATCATGTGAAATGAGAGACTCACACTCTGATACTTCCTAGATTTTGCAATCGAAATATTTTTAGAAAAGGCCTCACTCAAAGAAAATTTTTTGTTTTGGCTTGAAAAATTGGCTTGGGTCTTATATCGGGTGGATTATCAAAGAGAATAGAGTGGTAAAATGGTTTGAAATAAAATCCATGCATGTGTATAGAGTTTCATCGAACAAATCAGGTCAAGCTTCTAATGACAGTTTCAACTCTCAGTCAGAAATTCACGCAAACAGTGATCCTTGAAATACCGAAGTATAGCGACTTATATGCTTATATAAATAATTCAGTGTAGTCCATACGTACGAATCCAAGTTCCCTATGTGTTTAGCATGCAATCATATGAGGATTAATCATCATCTCCTAAGATCATCATAACCAAGGTTTATAGTACGACTACATGATTCAAAAATCGAAAATACAAGTTAGCACCCATGTCCACCCCCTCCCCCCAACTTACTCCGCATCGTCTCCTATGGGAAAGAGTAGAGAGCAGAAAACGGGACTGACTCAAAAAAATGAAAAGAAATAAAGAAAATGCAAGTGCAAAATTAAAATAAAGACCGAAAATAAAGAAAATAAAAAAATGAAAAGGGAGGAGTGATATTATATAGAGGTGGTGGTCTGAGTGGGACGAACTGGCTCTTCCTGATGAATCGCAACTGCTAGTTCAGCTCTAGAGGCGGATGCCATGAAATCGTCAACTAGCAACCTGTAATGACGGACTACCTCCTGTCTGTCTGTAAACTCATATGTGGAGTTATCTCCACTCAAAATGTGAACGATTCGGAAGTGGTGCTCGCCAAGCAAGGCGTGTGTGTCATCCTTGACCTCATAAGTGAGGTCCACACCGCTAGCTAGGAAGATGGGAGTAAGCAGACTCCCCATGTGGTCGTTTATAGTGCTCTTCTGCCGGAGTGTCTGAGTCTTCCTAGAAACCAGCACCTCAGCAAAAGGAAAAACCCAGGTTCGTCTCGAGAACGGGAGAGATAGGTCCTCCTCAGCCTCATAAATGGTGAGGGCGCTCTCAGGTAACCCATGATGGAGCATAGCCAACTTCGGGTTCGTGACTACACTGACCTCCTCTTTACCGAAGAAAAGGCTGCCCAGGATCCTAGCTACAACCCTCAGGACCGGGTTGTGGATCCTGGCCATCTTACGAACTCTGCTAGGACCGGGTGTAGTCCCAATGGCATCCCAGAGGGCCTGGTGAGGAATGGAGGGGAAGTAAACACCCTCTATCGGCGTCAAAGCCAAACGCTACACACATTTGGGGGATCGAGAGCTCGTATCTCCACCCACGAATCATGAAGTAGATAAAATATCAGGATGCCAAACTAGAATCTCCTCCAGCTCTACAGTCCATCTCTACCGATGCCAAAATTTGAGTGCTAAGCTCGGGGTAGAGAAGGTAGTGTTGAGACGCTAAGGACCCTAGTCCTAACCGGTGGAGCATCTCTCTAACCAAGTCTGGGAGTCCCAGACTCTGAAGGGTCCTAGGACATATGAACCTCGTCGGTCGGAATGCAACATTCAACCAAGCGTTATATAATAGGGTCTCCTTCATTCCCTATGGTCCCTCCAACAGTCTCCGGACCTCACATATCTCATCCCTCCTCCTCTTTGGGAGGTTATCTATCCCAATGCCCATGAAGGGAACGCTATCATCTCTCGGCCAAGGGACAGCCACTCTCTCGTTCATCCGAGGTGGATCTTCAACTACCACTCTTCTCTTCTTTGGCGCTTGCTTGCTTGTGCTCGAATTACCTCTTGTCATATTGTTTCCTAGCCTATCTACGCTTCCTTTCTTCTTGTCTCCATTCACAGTCAAACACAGGACCGTTTGACTAGATTTTTCCTTCCTCTCGTAATCACTCAGTTATTTCCTAAGACAAAAAATTAAACAAATCAAAATAACAAGAAATCAAAAACAAGGATAATTGGGTTGCCTCCCAACGTAGCGCTTTGTTTTAAGTCACATAGCTTGACTTTCAGCTTCTCATTCCTTTGGTGAGTGTTGGAGATTCGATGGATCTCCATCTTCATGCGCAATGCATAGTCTAACCTTCCTCTTTTTTCCCTTCCTCTGGTTCATAAGTTTCTTGCACTTCTCACGAATTTTTGTGAGCAGCTTAGTGCGAAGGGTTGGAGTGGATATTGCCATCATCTTGACTGCATGGGGCTTAATGACAACATTATCTCGGTAAAACCGCAAGGTTCTCCATCCGAAGTCCAAGTCGATTTGGCGCTCCTTAAAGTCAAGTTTAGCTTCAGTTGAGCTCAAGAATAGTCTGCCAAGTACCATATATTCATGATTATCTGATCCGATGTCCGTCACTACAAATTCAGTAGGCACTTTGACTCCTCCTATGATGACGTCAACGTCTTCCAGCATTCCCACTGGTCTTCTTTCGATGCTATCTGCCAAGCTTACTGTGAAGCTGATGAGCTTGAAGTTTTCATCTCTAAATCCAACTTCCCTTGTACTTATGAGTGGAAGCGTGTTCACACTGGCACCTGTATCACACATCACATGGGGAAAGTTAGTGTTTCTAATCTGAATAGGAAGGTAGAAAAAACTTTCATCCCCTGATGGTTGTGTTATCTCCAAAGTCGAGATGACTTTGCACTTCTCTGCTTTGGTTTCCTTTTTGAACTGAGGTAGGTTGGACTCTTCCATCACATCTGGATATGGAGGAGGCTCGTAATACACTCGCTCATTCTCCCTTGGAGTGTTTTCTTGCGGCTTCAGTACCGCTCTCTTGAAGATTGGTATCCTTTTCCTAGGTGCCTCTTCAGCTGCAACAGAAGAAATATAGATGTTAGTATCTTGCTTCTGTGCTTCTTGGATCCTTACTTGAGAACTGTCACTCAAAGTGATGATTGCACGAATATGCTCATGTCTAGGATTTCCCTCACTTCTCCCTAGAAGAGTTCCTGGTTTCCTCCTTATCGCTTCAACATTCTATACCACCTGATTGTCTAGGTTCTTCACATGGACTTGTAAAGTGTCAAAGCGCGTTTCAATGGAATTGAACCGCTCTTCCGATTTCTGCTCATCCCTTTGTTGATATGCTAGCATCTGGTTTATTGAGGTTTTGAGCTCCTCAAGTTGGTTCGCTAGAGGTCACTGGTAAGGTGCATTGAATTGCCCTTGAGGTCTTTGGTTGTTGAAATCTCTCGCCTGTTGTGGTTGGAACGGACGCACAACCTGTTGTCCTTGGTATTCTTGCTGGACCTCTAGAAACAAAAAAACCGGATTAGTGTTCAGAATTAGAGGGGGGTTTGTGTATACCTGATCCTGTGGGTTTTCCACATTGGAATTTCTGTAAGATAGATTTGGATGGTTCATGTAGTTCATGTTGAACCCCTGTCTTGGCTACCCATTCACGTATTTCACGTCTTTTTCTTGAGCATATGCTATCTCCTGTTGTTCACAAGCTTGAACATTGTCCTTAAGCAATATCTCAATCGCTTCCAGTCGCTCTGTGATCTTCTCAAAGTCTACTGTGTTTACTGGTTTGTTGCGATCGTATTCCTGAGCATTGCTTCCTGAGCTTTCTGCTAGATTCTCTATAAGTTGAGTACCGTATGCGACAGTGCGTGTCATAAAGCTCCCGTTACTAGCTGCGTCCATGGCTGTCTTATGTCTCCTATGTTTCATAGAAAGTATTGAGGATTTGGGTATCCAAGAATCCATGGTGAGGACACTCTCTCCTATAGCTCTTGAAACGCTCCCAAGCTTCAAAGAAGGTTTCTCCTGACAGTTGCTTGAAGGCGGAGATCTTCAGCTTAAGTTCAGTTGTCTTCGTTTTGGTGAGGAAGTGGTCCAGGAAAGCGTTCCTGACTGCTAACCACCCATCGAGGTTGTTCGTAGGTAGCGATGAGAGCGAAGTGGCTACTCTGCCTCCAAGTGAGAACTCAAAGAGATTACACTTTATGTAGTCTTGACTGACTCCATTTATCTTTTGGATCCCACAGATTTTCTCGATACGCTCCAGATGCTGCATTGGGTTTTCATGAGCTATACTGTAGAATAGGTTGGCTTCAGCTAGTCCGATGAGGTTTGGCTTCAGCTCGAAGTCCTTCCTTGTCATTGGAGGTAGAATTATGGGAGACTCGCTCCGATAGAACGCATGTGGACGATGTGCTTGTCCAATTTCTTCTCCTCTTGGTTGCGGTTGCTGAACGTTCTGGCGTTCCAGTAGCTGCACCACCTGCAACATCCTCTCTTCGGGTTGATTCATCTGCGCCCGCAGCTGCGGCAACGCTGGATCTTGTGCTTGGTTTTCTACATTATTGTCCATTGTGGCTGGAGTGGACTTCTTCTTTCTCAGACTCCTTTCCGTTCTTGTTAGTTCTTCGAGTGTTGGGTTCAAGAGAGGTTCATATGTGTTGCTTTTCCTTGTCATGCACCTGAAACACACGAGAAAAACAAAACGAAAGGATTAAAAATCCCAGACTTGAATTTTCCTTCAATCCTACAGTTAGCTATGCCTCCCCGACAAAGACGCCAACAATTGATCACACCTGAGGATTCTATCTAGTGTGCAAATGTGGGTGATCTAATTTTAAAATTTATAATCCTCGACTT
>KE150523.1:15351-29529 GCA_000411095.1 Aethionema arabicum
ACAATATAAGGTTTTATTTGTTTTTATCCCAATAGTGAAATATACATTTAAAACCACAATAGGTACATGTGCATGCAACATTAGATGTTTGCGTAAAAGAACCAAATTAATATGGATTGATCTTTCAAGAAATGCCAAAAAAATGCTACTAGTCCATTACGTAACACAACGAAATAGATTTATCTCTTAATCTTTTTCTCCCATAAATATACAATAACTTTAACTGTTGCATAGTTTTTGAACAACAAACGTTACCTACACACATTCATACAATACACACTTAAGAAATTGGATGAGAAACGATCAGAGATGCCTATCCAAAAGAACTCGAACTCGATTAACTCATCATCATCTCTATCTCTAGTAGTGAAGCTTCTGAATCTCTTACTTAATCTCCTTATGTACTTTTTTATCCTTTCATGTGGTGTGATCATCGGAATCACTATTCAATCCTCTCTTCAAGCACTATCTTCTCCTCAATCCCTAACAATTCATCGTGTTTCCGCTCCTCCACCTCCTCTGCCTCCTCCTTCGCCTTCTCCGCTTCCTATGCCGCCTCCTCCTGCTCTTTCTTCTCCTCCTCCTTTGCCATCTTCCCAATCTTTATATGAGAACAAGGAGTTGAATGTGATAAAAGAAATGGAAGATGAAGAGCTTTTGTGGAGGGCTTCAATGGAACCTAGGAACAAGAAGTATCCTTTCTCTCGAACTCCAAAAGTTGCTTTCTTGTTTTTGACAAGGGGACCTTTACCTTTAGCTCCTTTATGGGAAAGGTTCTTTAGAGGGTATGAAGGTCTTTTCTCAATCTACATACATACCGATCCTTCTTACAATGAATCCATTCCCCAAGGTTCTGTCTTTCATGGTCGGCGCATTCCAAGCAAGGTCAGTTTTTGACACCATCCAGCATTATAGGTTTGTTTTTGCTTAGGATCCAACCGTCCAACATAATTAACAAAAAAAGTTTAAATAACAAACAAAAAATGAAATTATGGAAATTTCACCGGGTGTCTGGACACCGAGTCACTTTGACGTGGGTCCGCCCCTGGTCCAACTAGTTTGCATTTTGTTTGTAGATATGAAGTAGTGGAAAGGAGAATTTGATATGGTTTTACGATTTTTTCATTAAAAAAAATAATTGTAAAATAAACCCTTTACTTTGGTAAAAAAATTATATACTTTAAATTTGGTAAAACAAACTATTAGGATATTTGAAAATATCATCGTATTTTAGAGATAATAAAATGTATTAATGTAAACAACATAATAATAGAATCATATTAAACTCATAAAATATCGTAAAGAAATCAATCTAATATATTTTATAATCTCTAAGATACTAGGATAGCTCCAAATATCCTAATACAAACCAGGTAATTTATTTTTAAAGAATTTTAAATCCTCTATTATATAGTTATGTGACAATATCACTATTCCGACCGTTAACTATGAATAATTGAACTTTGCATTTCAACCAAATCCAAAATCAAAGAAAAAAAACATTTTTTTAATTAATTAAAAAAATCTCAAACTTATAATAGTTCTTGAGTTTTAGCCAAATCGGTGACTTAGTAGAGTAAACTGATGGGAAACAGTTGATGAAGGTCCAAATCATCGGTTTGGAGAAAATCAAAATCCTCATATAACTATAACAAAAGATTTAAAACTATCGAAAAATAAAGTACATGGTTTATTTTACCAGATTTAAAATATAAGGTTTTTTAACCAAACACATAAAGTACATGGTTTATTTTATCATTATCTCTAAGAAAATATTGAAAATTTGCCAACTTTTTAGCATTCAATTAATGAAAAAAAATGAATTAAATTATGTGAAATCATTCAACTTAAAATACCAAAAATAAACATTCGGTTTCTTATTTCTTCCAAATTCCATTTGCTTTTAACTTTTTTTTCCCCGTTTTTTTTCTTTCTAGTTTGCGAATAAGGCAGATAGACATGTAAAACTAGTCTTATATAACTAAGGATTATGGTATTTTAAATCATAACCTATTTTTATTTTGTGACAAAAATAATCAACTATCAAAATAGTTTTTTTAAACCATGAACATTGATAACCTGGTTTTTTAAAACCCTTCCCTTTAGTAACCGATTTTTTCAAACCGAAAGATGAAATTTAACTTGAAACTATGGTTTAATTAACTCAAATTTAGATTAATTTTTTTTGGTTTAATTTTGAGATTAGAATTAAATTTTATGTTTAATTTCGATTTTAAAAATCTGGTCATCAAGATTAATTAGGGTTTTAAAAATTTTGGTTATCAAAATTAAGAATTTAAAAAAAAATTGATATCTAAAAACTTTTTTCACTAAATAAAAACAGTTTAAAATACTATGTCCCCTCCCGAATTACGATTTTTTCAACGAATGTTTAACCATTTCAATTTTCTAAAGAAACACTATCTAAACGACTCAGGTGATCTTAACCACTAAATAAGACATATACCAAACTTTTCTTCATCTTAATGAGTTTAAACCACTCATAAATATTGCATCAAAACAACCAAAGTTACTCACAAAATCGTAATTACGTTAGAAATGCAGAGAGTAAATTGGGGAGATGCAAACATGGTAGAAGCAGAACGAAGACTATTAGCAAATGCTTTACTAGACACATTCAACGAACGATTTATACTTCTCTCAGAATCATGTATTCCTCTCTTTAACTTCACAACTCTCTACTCTTATCTCATAAACTCCACTTACACTCACGTTGACTCCTACGACCTCCCATTCGGTCGCGTCCGTTACAACCGCCACATGTGGCCACTCATTCACTTAAACCAATGGCGTAAAGGGTCTCAATGGTTTGAGTTTGACCGGACACTAGCCCTCGAAGTTGTCTCTGACACAATGTATTGGCCACTTTTTAGGAGCTACTCTCGTTATGCTGATGAACACTTTATTCCAACTCTTGTTAATATGAATCCGAGTCTTGCGTTGAGGAATTTGAACCGGTCGTTGACTTGGACTGATTGGGGGAAGCGTAGGATTCACCCGAGAGAGTTTGGTGGGTCACAGGTTACGGTTGAGTTCTTGGAGTGGCTAAGGAGTGGTCATAATGAGTGTTTTAGAGGTGGAGAAAAAATGAGTTTTTGTTTTTTGTTTGCTCGCAAGTTTTCTCCTAATGCTTTGGATGCATTGCTTGGCTTAGCAAATACTGTTATGTATTTTTGATTACTCTCTTTCCATATTTTTTTTTTGGTTTGTAGGTGAGGTGAGTATACAAAGATATGTAAAATTATTTACTTTACAATTATTTTTAGAATATAATCATTTATATTCAGAATATTTTAATCTTTTTGTAACGTATCTATAACGCTCTTTTTAAAAAAATTAAATACATTTTTTTTTGTTAATTTTAACATAATTTAAATTAGAATTCCAAAAATTAAAAAAAAATCATTATATTTTTAAAATTGTTTTAACTTCAGAACATAATGTTAGAAGAGATAATGTGTAGGTAAAATTGAGGCGTATGATATACAAACAAATATTTAAAAAAAAAGTCAATGTGAAAAAAAAATAAAATTTATTTAATAAGTAATTATTATTTTTGTTAGTATAAGAGTAAATTCAAAAACAATTCATTTTTTTATGAAATAGAAAGAGTATAATACTGTGAAATTAACTATTTTTAATCTTCAGTTTCATTATATAATATTTTTTCATTGAATACTCACAATAAACTGGACATTATTTTTTTGTCTCTCATCACTGTAATTATTAAAATTAATGGTAATTAACTTTATCAAAAATGCTAAACATATGAATACAATATACAAGAAAAACACTAAAACATATTATATAATTGAATAAATGAACTATTTAAATATTTGATTTCGAGATAAAAAAAAAAAGAACTATAAATCTAATGAAATGATGTTAGTGTTTATGGAATAAAAAAAATTATACAAAAAATTATATTTTTTTTTTGAGAAAAAAATCAAAATCCTTGCTTTTATCATATACTTGGACAATTGATATAAAATAAATTTTCATTCACGTGGCTAACCTAATTATTTATCTTATTACATGTTCATATTCTAATAGACTTATACTAGCATACAATTTTTCCAGAGTCTCTTTAACAAAATAAATTTACAGTTAAAAGAAATTATTACCCTCCTTGACAAATTTACAGTTAAAAAAAAAATTCATATCCACTTTTATTTTGTTTTATATTTCTAAAACTATAAATGCATAGTTTTTATAATTTTTCCCGCATAGTTTTTATAATTAATTCTCATATTGCAAGTTTGCAACCTAAATTTTAAAATAGAATAGAGTAAAAAAACGTAAAATCCACAATCACAACCAACCAATCATTATTATATGTAACTACAGACCAAACATGTAAATATGATGTAGTAAAATTATTTTCCTAAGCCAATTACTTAATAAAATAATATATATTAACCAAAAAATGGTGTATGAATCCCACATATTAGATAAGTTTGTGGTTATTTTTCCCTCTTATGGTAAATTTAAATTCATTCTAAAATAAGAGGAAGAAAATTTTCCAAGTAATACTTACTCAACCGGTGAAAAAAGATGTTGTTTCAGCGTTGTTACAGCTAAGCTCAAATATCCTTAGGAAAAATGGTATATATATTTTTTATAGAAGAAAAATGGTATATATTTCATGATATATATACTGACCAAATAAACTAATTGGTCCAATTTGGCGTGGGCGTTCAGGTTTGGTTTGGTATTTTAGTTTTTCGGTTCTTCGATTTCATGATTATATGACCATTAGGATACTTATAGATTTTGGTTCTGTTTTGGTTGTGGTTCGGATACTTAATAAGAAGATACAAAAAAAATATCTGAAAAACTAAAATAATATCCAAAAAACCGAAAAATACCCAATGGCACCGAAGAAAAGGAGAGTATGATTACTCTTAGGTATCCAATAAATATGGTTCGATTCCGGTTACTATCCGATATCCCTGGATCTCGAATTTAAGATCCAATAGGTACTCTTCATTGGAACTGGAATCACACCTTTCTTTTGGTTCAGTTCGATTCCGGTTAATTTGTCCTGTCCTAAGTCCAATGGACCATAATTTCTTAATTATCAAAGAAAAAAAAAAGGAGAAATTATGAAAGACACATGTCTATTTATTTTTATGTCGACGAACAAATTAACACCTTTGTTATAAAATAAAGGGACCCTAAAATAAACACCAAACATTTATTATTCGAACCAAACATTTATAGATGATACAAATTGCTACTCACAACTCCACAAACTCTTTCCTTCATATATAATCTAAAATTTATTTATACACAACTTTTTTATGTTGTTTCGAAAATAAATGATATATACATATCATGTTAAAATATTAGTTACCAAGAAATTATAGACAGTGCCGACTTAGACAAGAGGGCAAGAGGTGTGCCCGCTCAGACCTGTCAAATATAAGGGCTCATATATTTTAATCTTTTTTTTTATAAAAAAATTAAAATTAAAACATTATAAAAAACAAAAAATAGAAAGATTTAGAAAAAAATAATAATACTAATAGAACCTAAAAAAAATCAAAATTTTTAATGTTTTTTTGCAAAAAATATTAGATCGGTTACAAAAAATAATAGAATATAAATTAAATGATATATAGGGATCCATATATTTTTTAATTTTATTTTGCGTGGGTCCAAAAAATGCTTAAGCCGGTACGAATTATAGATATTTATATACTCATGTTTTACAATATAAAGATTTTTAACTCTTTGTACACATATTAATAAATTTTACAAAATACTCTATCATTTTTAACCCTAATCATTTCACGTTTTTTTATTTTCTCTCTCCTTTTTTTTTAAATTATGGTAAAGGGTAATTTTGTCAAAACAACACAAAAAAATACATAGGAAACACATAAAATCTAATAATATGAAAAAAAATAAAATTCTAAAACATCTTTTACAAATTGAGGGAATACTATTTTATATTAAATGGATATAATAATTTTTTTTAATTGAATTATGAGTCAATCCTATGTCAAGCTTGTTAAGCTCGTGTCTCGTTCTGGTTATAAATTTCTTAAATCGAAATTAAAAAATCTATATAATTTTTCTTTAAGTCAAATATATTTTTGGTTTGGTTTGGGTGATCCTACTCAAATTATATTCTAATATCCTATGAAAACAAGGTTGACGTATATTTTTTTTTTACGTTTCCATAATTTCATGCTGATTTTTGTCCATCACGCCAATTATTAGACAAATAAAAAATTGTATGGTGTTTTAGTGACAAATAAATAGAAGAAAGAGCGGTCCACAATACATCTTCTCTCCCTTATTTTTATTTAACTTTTAATACTTAATTAATCCTTTTACTTTTTTGCTTGTCAATTTCTTGTCGGGTTTGATAAAAAATCTTGTGATCTTGTAAATTATATTCATATAATCTTTTTTTTTCATTCGCTTAAAAAAATCATTCAGTTCTTATATTTTCTAACATTGTTTATTCCATTGTTTATATCGTACGATTCATTTGTTCTGTATTTGTATCGTTGTCAAACTTTTAATCGTTGGATATTAGAAATCAATTTTTTTTTCTGTAATCGTTGAGTTGCATTCTCTTTCACTTTGTACGTCTTCTTAATATTAATAATATTAGATAATATATTTTTTTTTTTTTCACTTGGACCACAAGCTGGCTCATTAGCTAAATGCAGAAATTAAACAGGAAATGTAGCCACTGCTATTCGAACCCGAGATGTCTTAGACACAGAGGGAAGAAATCACAAGTGGCGAACCACTAGACCAACCTTGCTCCGGCATTAGATAATATATTCTATGTTTCAAATTAGTTGATTTTTAGGTTTTCTCACTAATTAATAAATAATTAATTTATATAATTTTTTTTAATAATTCTGGGTAATCTATCAAATAACAATCAATAAAGTTGTAGAATTGTAAGTCTAATTTTTAAAACTCACATATACAATTAATTAATTTAAATCATAAAAATCTAAATTCAAATAAAATGAAACAAAAATATTATTAAAAAATTAAGTAATATGGAAGGGAATGAGTATTAATAATTTTAATTTAGTTATATATTACTCTAATAAATATTACAAGTAACTGATATTGTATTTTTAAAAAATTTAAATAAATTTTCTTCATGCTAAAAAAAATATTTCAAATATTTTAATTCTGTTCAACTTAGTCACACGAATTCAATTCAATTTAATTTTGGTCCGATTTATTCAATCCTAAATATTATTTTACAATTCGGTTTAACATAAAATTCAATTCAAATTTGGTTTGAAAACTCAAAATTATATTGCCGACCTCTATCCAAATCTACAAATCACGCTTTGTCCTTTTAGCCGATAAGAAGTGAAAAAGGTAGGGAAGACTTTATTAATTAATAATTAAAGCAAATGGAAAAATATAAGAAGAAGTGTATAAAGAAACCAAACAAAGCCAACTTCTCTATCCCCACCTCCATCAATGACTAACATTCGTATCCGTTCGATTTCAGTTCAGTATTTTTGGATATTCGGTTTTTTATTCTATAACTATAAAATTTATTTGGATTTTTTTAGGTTTCAATTCGTTTTTAGTTTCGGTTTAGTTTGGTTTGAATACTTGATAAGAAGATCCGAACCTATATAAAAAAAATCAAATAATTACCTAAAAAACCAAAAATATACTGGAAAAATAAAAAAAATACCAAAAAACAGAAAAATACCCAAAAAAGAATTATAGTTACTTTCGCAATAGATATCGATTCGGGTCCGGTTATTATCCAATATTCATGAATCCGAGTTTAAGATCCAATGGTTACTTTTCGCTGGAACCGGAACCCAACCGAAATCTGAACAAAAAATAAATCTTAAAATTTTCAAAGATTAAAATTTCAACTCGTTGGTCATTAAAATTAATAGACAAAACATGTATGAACGAACAACATGATTGGCAGTTAAATAAACATGATTTTGTTACCTATTGCTCGTTGTTGTTGCTTGTAATAGTCGTAGGACCATATGTATTTATCATTTCCATTTCTAATTTTTTGCACCTTCTAAATATTATATATTTGCTATTTTATCTGTGTTTATCGACATATTTTGTGTCTATAAAAGGAGTTAATACATTAGACTCATAATAATTTAAGCTCAGGATTAATTTTCAGACATATACTAATATTTTTTTTCTCAGATTAAGACTCAAATTCAATACTTAAGACTTCATTAAGATATATTGTAATTCATTTATTATTTTTTCATTGTACTTTATTTTTTGATAAATGATGTTAGTCGATATATTAATTCCCCAATTATATATACTATATGTTAATACATTATGTTTTATCAACTATATAGTTCTATTTCATTTTATTGTTATTGATCCAACGACAAACGACACCAACAAACTATTTTTATTTTATTATTGTTAATTTATTTATCAGTTATTAGAAATTATCTTCAAATTTACATGAACTAGCATCCATCATTTTACATATATTATTTCTTTTTTTTAATCAATATAAAACATATTATTGAACATCAACGATTAAAGGAATATAATTTTATCGTTATAACTTGTAATTTTCAAATATAACTAACAAAACTATAAATCAGTAGTCTTTGAACAAAAACAAAATAGTTACGTTTGTTTAGTTAGTACATAATCACACTAATTATATTTAATTTCTCCAACTCACTACAATTTAGCGTAATCTATGTAAACAAATATGATCAAAACATAAGAGTAAAAAAAACGACATGACATATACTACCAAATATATTTACCAAATCTCCATGACAACAACTTGTTACTTTTCTTTTTGTCTCTTTTTATAAAATATTTATATAAAACAAAAGATATAGCATCTTTATATTCATTCATTACAAAAATAAATAATAATGTAATTACAATGATCTTAATGGGCACTCCATTTACATTTTCCCCCCCTAGACTAATTCTATTTATCAACTTTATTATTTTTGTTGGAATTATCAACTTAGATCTAGATACATCATGTCATGACTATACATTATAAGAAGACACGTATAATACTTGATACCTATATTTTATAGTGGTTCTAAATTATTTGTGTTATAAAATTGTTAGATGCATGCATACGAATTTGGATATTATAAAATATTCGTACATGATTCAAATTACTTTATATTTTTTTATTCATATTAAAATTTAATTAAAAGGATTAATCTTTATTAACAAAACCAAAATTAATTTTCTCAAGCATCAAACTTCTAAAAATTCATTAAAATATCATATACAATAATATTTTAACAAAATATACATTCTATATCATATATAATATATATACATTAAAAATCCACTATTAATGTGTAAAAAACGTTGCATTGTCAAATAATACCACTAATTTAAATTAGATTTTTTTATTAAAAAAAAACAGGTAACGATATATATCAATACTTCTTGGATATATATATATATATAATAGAGATCACATGGATCTAGTTTCCACAATATTATTACAAGCACGAGAGAGATGGTCACCAAAATATTATAATAAATAGTACATACATATAATATGTAGACATTACATAGTACAAATAAATAATGCTGTTTATAAAATATTAAAGTAATCCCATTTAAAATAAATCTTGACCAAAATGACAAAAATAAAAGATAATATAGTTGAGGAATATTAAAGTTTTATCTCCGGATTATGCGAAAAGGAAGAAAGCCATTCACATGTCTCTCTTCTCTTCTTTCTGACATGCACGAACCAAAGATATTACTTCTTTAACACTATATCACGTTATTTTTTTTTCTAAGATCACAAACCAATTTTATTAGCTATTACAAATTAAATACAGAAATTAAATATCATCATTATGATTTGAATTTGAGTGTTTCTAGATACAAAAAGAAAGAATTACAAAATAAAAATCACTAGACCTATCTTGTTCCAACCTGTCATGCTATTATTTTAATAGATTAATATTGTATATATTATATTAATATACATATATTAAAATATAATTATAATTATTTTGGCATCCAAACGAAATTGATCTAATGATTTTCACTTGTAATTTCTTTCTTTTGTACGTAAGGGGACCACAGTGAATTATATAGTTAATTGGTTTGTGTCGTATTGATGATATTTAATTTATAATAGCTAATGCAACCGATTTGTGATCTTCTTTCTTTTGTATCAAAAGAGACCACTTCGGGTTTAAATTGTATTATAAATATTTAATTTATGTATTTAATTGATTTAAGTTGTATTGATCATATTTAATTTGCAATAGTTAATAAAACCGATATGTGATCTATAAGACAAAATATATAAATATCTATATAATTATAAATATATATATAAAATGATTTTGACCGCAAGATGTTCTCTATATAAACCATGGTCTCTCCTCCTCTCTCTCATCATCTCAACATTTACTCTCTCTTACGATTCCGTAGAATTAAAAAAGAATCAAACAATTCTCACATTTTATTTTCTCTAATGGCGGAAACATCAAAAACGTCTTCATTGAAGCGAGGGCCAGAAGAGGAAGAACAAAACATCTTACCCATTGAAGAAACAAAAAGACAAAAAGTAGTCTCTTCTTCCGAAAAAGACTTAACTTCCGAAATCACCCTTGAGCAAGAAATCTGTATTGAGGACCAAAACGTTGTCGTTTTGGAAGAAAATCCCAATTTCTCTTCTTCTTGCTCCACATCGTCTTCTTCTTGTGAAGAGGATAAAGAAACGGTTATGAAACATCTTCTAGAAGCTTCAGACGACGAACTTGGAATCCCCAATACTGAATTTAGCTGGAGTAATGATTATTATAATGAGATTAATCAGGATTACGTTAGTTTATTAGATGGTTTTTGGGAGCTTGAAGACGAAGCCGCTAACTATTACACTTTGCTTCAATCCCAACTCTTCATCTAGAACTTCATTAGGGGTAAAATAGGAAAACGATTTAAAAAAAAAACGAGGACGAGGGTAAAAATGGAAAAGTGATAAACAAATGTGTGACCCAAGAAAAAAAAAGTTTTTATTCTTTTTTTTTCTTTTCCTCTTTAATTTTGCATGTTTAGTTACTCTCTTTTTATATATTACTTTTTCTTAGCTCCTTTTTTTTTATATTTACTTTAGTTCGTTGATTAATTTCTAGTGGGCCTAATTATAATTATACCTTCTTTTTTTTTTGTTATTTTGTCTTCTAAACTGTTTATGCTAAAAAGACATTTTTACCCTTTCATCGTATAATATTGTTCTTCGCATAAATTTATGTCTATGTTTCGTCTATAATAAAAAATTTAAACTACTAAGGCCATCCTCAATGGTAAAACTCCAAATGGGGTTGTTATAATTAAATTTAATTGAAATAAATAAAAGTTTAAATTAAAAAAATTACAAATTAGAGAAAGATAGAGAGAGAAAGAGAATCTCTTAGCTAAGAAGTTTAGCAACCTTTTTTATTTTAATTTTTTTTTTTTTTTCCGAACAATTTTCTAGCAAGTGCCCATTGGAGTTGCCCTAATATCTTTGCGTTGTGCCGCTTCCATATGATGAAAGTTTAAAATGTAATTTATACTATTTTATAGCCAAAATGATACTACTATGTCTAAACTAGAGATATAATTTCACTACCTATACAAAAAAAAGATTATTAAAAATACGGTTAGGCACTAGTTAGTTATCTACTAAGAGTCTACCACCATTTAAGACCGGTTTTGAGAATTCAAGGACCCGAGGCAAAAGAAAAAGATAGGACCGACTAAAAATAAATTTTGTTAAAAAAATTATGTAATGAAGAGGATTTGAATCCAAGAAATTTAATCTTATTTATTACATCAACAACTAGAATAAGATATAATTTTATTCAATGTTTTTTTAATTAATACAAAAATACTTAACTCCAAAACACAAAATTATATATCTTGTGGATTTCTAAATTTTGGGAGCCGAGCCCCATGTCTCATGAGGCTTGACCTAGGACCGGTACCATTTAAAATAATTAGTAGAAATAAACATAGCTTAAACATTAAATATTTATTTAATATATATAACGAATTTATAAAAGAAAGATATGGAAAATAATTTTGTCTTATTTAGTGTATATTAATATATAAATGTCAACATGATTTCAAGTTTATAATAATTATAATAAATTATAAGCTCAAACAAATATATAAATTAAATAAACTACGACTTTAATTATGTGGTATCTTTGATACATCCTGATTCGATATATCCTCATTACAATATTCACGTTAAAAAAAGACTGGTTGTAAAAGTATGGAGGAATATGTTTAGAACAAAAGAAAAAGAATTGTGAGAACTTAGTAATTTACAAAGGGATAATGATAAAATAAACCACCAACCTTGTTAATTTGGAGAAAAAAAAATCCTAAACTTCAAAAATGATGTTTTAAATTTAAACCATGAATTTTGATAACTAAATGTTTTAAACCATTAATCTTAATAACCCTGATTTTTAAACCAAAATCTCAAATTTCAATTTGAAATTATAATTTAACTAATCCAAATTTAGGATATATTTATTTGATATATTTTGAAACTGTAGTTTAATTTTATATTTAAAATGTAATTTTAATTAAAAAAATTTGTAGGGTTGAAAAAATCTAATTTTCAAATTTTGTGGTTTAAAATACTATTTTTAAAGTTGAAGATTTTTTTCACAAAATCATGATATGTTATGGTTTATTTACCATTTTCTCTTTTACTAATGGAAGATTTAAAAGAAAACAATGACCGTTAGTCATGATAAATCTAAGTTTTGTTATTGATTTAAAAACAGTATTGTCCTAATTTCTATCAAACGACAACGAATTAAATAATAAAAAGTCTAGAATAATTAATATATATATATATATATATCTCTAACTTTTCTAGGTTTTAATTGGATGTTTGGTGGTTTCCATGCAAGTGAATATGTTAGGTAGAGGAATGTCTAGACAACTAAATTAACTAAGAACATAGTTCATAGTATATTTTAATATATTATTATATATGCCCACCGAAAACTTTTTAAAATAAATATTATTTAGTTTTTTTTGCAAAAAAAAAGATATTATTTAGTTATGCTTACAAAAATAATATCTAGACGCTAAAAGTTTTTCATCTTTCTAAATCTGTTTTCTTGTCTTAAATCTACAATAATAAAAACCATTTTATTTTTATTTTTTCATTTAAAACTTGATTTTTATTATTATTAGCTTAATAGTTGAAACAATATTAACTTCAGCTTTCTTGAATTGGACCAAGTTGTACATTTAAATGACTTAATTATTTTGATATTGGCAGTTCAATTATTTTAATTTTTGGGAATTATTTAATATACCTTTTGCATA
This sequence comes from Aethionema arabicum, assembly GCA_000411095.1. NCBI lineage: Eukaryota > Viridiplantae > Streptophyta > Magnoliopsida > Brassicales > Brassicaceae > Aethionema > Aethionema arabicum. The sequence goes on from KE150523.1 coordinate 28,717, forward strand.
ATATATGACCATAAATCAATAAAATCAAATATAAAATATAGTTTTAATTAGTTTCGGTGACTGTATGAGAGGATTAGATTTAGATAAAAAGAAATAGTATAATTGAAGCTAAATATTTAAATAACTTATAAATTAATAAAATGATAAATGCTTATAAAAAAACGAAAATTTGTCGAGTAGCCGACATAAACATGGCAGAAAAATGGATCTCATTATTATTCATCATCAGAGATCTGTTAAGAGATTACTAAATAATAATTTATCAATGTATGGACTCTCCGGTCTCCACCGACAACGTCGTAGTTTAAAACATGATTCGTTTATAAGATAAGATGAGTCACATAGACACCGATAACATGTTTTAGAAATTTTTTTTATCCCAAAAAGTTTAATTTTTTTTATTTTTTATTTAATTAAAATTAATTTATCTCATTAAATATTAAAATTCCACAAATCAAGATAAAAATTTTATTGTTTAATTTTTTTATTGGTTAAATTGTAGAATATTTTTAAAAAAAAGATAGTATATTTATGGAAAATTGTTACAAGAGTAAATATAATTAAACAAAAAAACATTATTTAAATAAGTAATAAATATTTTATTAATACATACATGTGAAAATGCTATAAAATCAAATATAATGGGAGAGAGGGAGTATATCACAAAGTATTTTTAAAATAAATTAAGAAAAATATTTCTCAAATAAATAATTTCAAGTTTCAAAAAGTACTATAATTTTAGTATTTAAGATTCTAATAAAATAACTATATATAATATAATAAACTAAATTAAATTTAATTATAAAAAAATTG
>KE150523.1:41770-53445 GCA_000411095.1 Aethionema arabicum
CTACCTCATATATATATATTTCACTCTATACCTAATAAAGATACAAGTTCACAACAATATAAATATAATTCATTGTTATAATGTTTTTTATGGGCTAAGAAACACACACACATAAAAGTATATTAAAAATATAGAATGTAATTGATTCAAAATTATTTTGTGAGCTATAACATTAACAAATTTACAATATACAGACATTTCAAATAACGTTTTATTGATAACTTGTTTTGTATATCTTAAATTAGTAACATTTCAAAAAATTTAAATTAATCTTACTGTATTTTATTGTTATCACAATCAAATCAAAATTTATAACAAAAAAATATTAAAATATAAAATTAAATTAAAAAAAATGTTTTAAACATTTTATGTTGAGTATATTTTGTAAAAAGGACAAAATTCACTTCAGAAATAATGTATATTTCCAAAAAAAAGCATATATCAAATCAGCAATTTTCTTATAAAAACACTGAAAATTATGAGTTATTTGAAAGAAAAACGATAAATATAAACAAACACAAACCCCCATTACACTCCTCCCCAAGTTAAATATAATACAGGAATATGAGCAGTGGAACAGGAATCAAGTAAACAAACGCCATAAAAAGAAACAAAGATTGTTGCATCAAATCATGACAATATAAGACGAAGTATCTCTCCAGAATACTTGAAAGATTTCTCCGTCTCTTCCAAACAATGATTCTTCTCTTCCCTTGTCCACCCCTGCAAACATTCATACACACAAAACTCCATTAAAATACCAATCTTTATCTTTTCAATTTTGTGTCCAAAAATAGCTACATCTTCTCTAACCTCTGCAACTTTGTTCAGTTTCTCCCTAACGTTTTGCAGCAATTGTGAAAGTTCACCATCCCATTTGTAAAATTCAAGTTCTTTCTTGTCAAGTATCTGCTCAGCTACCTGCAAAAGTTATAAGCTTTGAGAAAGAAGCCATTGTTGTTACTAGTGATGGCCATTTAAACCAACCTGAACTGACCCGAATCAAATTTTTGTACTCGAATGGTTCGACTTTATAAAAACCAAAAACAATTTGGTTTCTTCACAGCTCTAAGACACAAAACCCACCAAACTTAACCATATCCCGAACCAAACCAAATTAATTTTGAAATCTGAATGATTCGACTTTTTAAACCCCAAAAACCCAAAAAACTAAACCGAATTACCCGATTAACCCAAACGTCCACCCGTAATCGTTACCAATGTGCAGATAAAGCCATTGTTTATACCTTTCTCCCAATCATTCGACCACCAGCACTGTGAGCAAAGTAGATATTGTAGAAGTGACAAATGAAAGCTTGAGGATCCTTTTCTGCTAGTTCCTTTAAATACTCAGAATATGTTATACCAGGAGCTGTAGGTTCTGGAATCTCGTACCCTTGTTCCTTAAACCATTCTAAATCTATAGCTAATTTCTCTGCCCTTTCTAATCCTGTATTCTTGAACTCAGCATCTACACAAAAACATTTCACAAATTCACACAAGAAAATAAACTAAACCATTCATAAACACCATAAAATGTTACCCATTTAAGGATAAGATGAAAGAGATACTTACAAGATGGGAAAGTGGATTCCTCGATGATCTGTTCAAGTGTATCGTACACCAGTTTACTGTCGACGAGAAACTTCAAGTAGCCTTTGACCGTTGGTTCCCATTTGGTAACCGGACGTTCTTCAGGGGTTTTAGATTCCTTTTCTCCTTCTTTTGATTGCTCTTTTGTATGCAATCTCATCGCTACAAATCTCATCTCCTCCACAAAACCTTTTGATTCTCCTGGATATCTCTTCTTTTGCTTCTCTGCCGCCGTCGTCGAAGCAATCACCACCGTTGATTTAGTCATTGGGATCCTTAGATTCTCGATCCTAGGGCGAGAAAAGAGTAGATTCGGTGGGGCAAAAGCGAATCCGAATCTGTTAAGTTGGGGATTTTTGAAGATGGAAAGAGACGAAGAAATCTGAGCTAAGTAAACCATTGTTGCTTGTGGGAGAAAGCAAAGAGAATGGCTTCACGTAATCGAAGAAGTTCAAGTTACCTTGAAGGAATAAATGACGACAACACAGAGAAACTCTTGCGAACTTCAAGGATTAGAATAAAGAGCGTAGAAATAGAGTTCTCTCTATTTACAGTTAGATCCCTCGCTATAAAATTAATCAGAGAAGTTGACCAAACTAATTTAAAGCTCAAAAGGACCCCCCTTCACCTTACTATATAATCAAACTCTATCTAGTTTATTCTATATTTTCTCTCTACCTGGTGAGGGTATGTAGAAGTAGAACCATTTTTTTTATGAAACTAAGATGTTGTGCCGTTCGCACACTTTTCCACCATTTTCTCCCCACCATTTCTCCGCTTGTTCTTCAGTGAATTGTTTCCGGCTGCAGAAGAAAACAGTAAGATTATAATGGGCACACATCACATGAGGTGGTGATTGTGTTTCCTGTTTTGGAATTTGGATTATATGTTCTTGTGTCTCTGCAGCTAAGTATGAAAGCGAGAAGATGAAAACATACCTGAACCGTACTCGTTTGAGTTCATTACCACCACCAGGTAAAGATAACAAAGTTAAATACACTCCTGGATCGTCTTGCACTACTCTCTCTATCTTCTCGTTCTGTCTCCTGTGTCCATTAACCGAGTTTCTATGCGTTAAGTGGCTTTCGTTTTGAGTATCATGAGAAACCATGCTTCTTATGTGTGTTTGGTTGCTGGTTTGACTCTGAGTGCCTGATGTCTCTTTGATCGTGTGTTTTGACTTGTCTTTTTGAGCTTGTCTTTCAGCCATTTCCGTCAACTGTAGAACCATTATAGTCATGAGAGATAGAGAGGGAAAATCGCCATGATAAGAGACAAAAGCTTAGTCTGGAATATGTTAAACCTGATAGGTAAGAGATCTAATCACTTCCTTCGCAGTTCTGTTTTCTTCTGCTTCATCTGCTGCCATTGCAGTGACTACTTTTAACTGCGTTCTTGTTTTTTCAAGTTCCTCTTCAAGCTGGTGAGCTTTGCGACTAAGATGTTCTACCTACAATGTTAAGTGGATAGAATTACTATTAGTGATATGATCAACAATATAAAATTGACAATGATCAGAGAAGACTTACTTGTTCCTTTAAGCCGGCTATTTCTTGACCAACATTGTCTTTCATTTGTTTAGATTCCTCAGCTATTACATCATAAAAACGAGGAGGGCTTGACTTTACAGAAACTGGAGACGTTGTGCGAGAGCTCATTCGTGAACCAGGAGTATGAACCATAACATTCTTGTAAGATCTAGGCAGGGATGTTGATCCTTTTGACAATGGCGATCCTTGTAAACTGCTACCATTAGTAAAAGGGAAGATACGACGATTATTTACTTCCAATTTCAAGTCTCGTTTGAAGCGCCTTTTTTCACCATGATGAACTAAAGAATCAGCGGAAGATAATCTGGAATGTACTGAGAGAGGTCTCGGACTTTCCGGTGATTTCCGTATATTCATATTTCCAGACGATGGAGGAGATGGTTTTCTCCAATTTTTCAGCTTAGTAAAACATCCATAACACACTCTATATGGCTTGTTCATGTCGGGTGCCAAAGCAGCTCTCGAAGACTTCCTATTACTGCATACTTTACAAAACACCAGACCACAGTTGTAACAGTTATGGCGTTTTCTTCGAAAAGTAAAGGGATTGCGGCAACCAGCACAGAGAGAATGTTCAGAACCAGGTACCCATTTATGAGCACAAATAACAGCAGTAAAGTTAGATCCACATGTTATAGCCTTAACTTGTTTTTCCTTCAGAAACGCCACAACCGCAGGCTCGGTTTTATTCTCAACAGTTCCATGACCTAGCTGGCCATTTGATCCTTTCCCCCAAGTGTAAATTTCTGATTTTGATGTCAACGCTGCAACATGATAAGAACCACAAGCAATCTCTTCAACAGAATTCTGTAATATCTCTCCCTCAACACGAGCAGGAAACTTTCCCTTTGCAGTAGGATTCCCCAGCTGGCCATTAACCGTGCTACCCATTGTATAAACATGTCCTGTAGTTGTAAGACAAACCGTGAGACTATGTCCGCACGCAACTTGGCAGATATTCTCTCTAGACAATGTAATTACACATTCAGGAAGGAGTATTGCGTCATCGTCACCATGTCCAAGTTGACCTTTTTCACCATCTCCCCATGTGAAGAGTTGACCATATGAAGAGCAGAGTTCTGCTTCAGATGCTTCATTTGTTACTTCTACAACTGCAGCCGTATGCCAAACGCCACAAGCAACTCTAACTACTTTTAGTCCATATAGGCTTTCGACTTCACGCGGAGTACTAGCGCTTATACAATTTCCATGACCTAGAGCACCGAAAGATCCGTCTCCAAATGTGAATAACTGACCTGATGATGATACTACTGCTGTATGCCAAGGCCCACAAGCAACGTGTGACACATGTATTCCTTCTAAGATACCAGTTACTCTCTTGGGATTCCAGCAACTGGATTCACTTCCGTGTCCAAGTAAATCAATATTTTGAGTGCCATCACCCCAAGTGTAAAGATCACCGGATTGACTAACAGCACATGTATGGAACTCTCCGCACGCTACAGATTCCACACCCATTCCTCTGACACTACTGATGAATTTTGGATGTGGGGTGTCTTCTTCTAGGCCATGGCCTAGCTTCCCCCCTCTTCCCTCGCCCCAGCTGAAAATCTCCCCTTGTTTGGTAACTATAATCGCATGGCTCCTACCACATGCAATGCTTTGGACGTCGAGAACTATTGTTGATTCTAATGGTTTTGGTAAAAGGGCATCCTCTGTCGTGGAACTCGGTGACTTTCCAGTACCGCTGAGTACACCATCACTTATACCTTCGCCCCAGATAAAAACGTCACCTAAGGCATCAAAGTCTTCGTGAAAGGAACCGTGGCTTGAGGTGCTCAAAGCGCTAGATAAACTGATCCGAACTGGTTCACTTGTCGAGCGTCTGGGATTTGAGTTATCAACAGATCCCGGAGAAAATGGATTGTAGGGGTTGGCACTGCCTTCTGTTTGATTGTTACTGACGGATGCAGTTAGTGAGACAATATCAGAAAAGACCTTTCCCAACCGATTTTGTGGAGGACTCTCAGTAGCAGATTGAATGACTTGATCCTGTGGTAAGATGCCGCAAAATTTAAGGTTGTCGAAATTCCTAGAAACATGAATAGTAGTGTTACTTACAAGAACTGTAACAAATGGTGACACACTCCGTGCATGATTTCTTGGACTTTCTGCTATCTCAGGTTTACTGTTGTTTTTCCATTTGCTGACTTTGGCCCGAGTAATCAATGCCTTCAGACCAACAACCCAAACTTCTGCTTCATCCTTGTCTTTGCATATCTGTCAATCCCATGCTCAACAAGGTCAGATGAATATGCATTCTTCAAGTATACTTTGAAAATTGACAAATTGTATCAAGGAAGACTCACCAAATCCAAGGATCTGTCAGGACATATGAGAGAAAATGACTGATACTCTTTCTCAGGGCGTGGATATCTCTTAAATGTAGCCTGAAATAAACTGCAGCCGTTGAGTATCGAGCGAGGGCAAGAACAAGTTGAAACATATAAAGATGAAAAATAAAAGGAGATAACATGATATGACGGCATAGCACATGAGACCATCTTACTAAATTACTGTAGTTAGAAATATGAAAACGTGTTTCAGACGCAATCTTATATTTAGGAAAATGCAATTGTTCGTGAAAATGATTGAATATTGCAGAGAGGAAGTCACCGTTCGCTGTCCAGGAACAATTCTGACGACTTGACTCAGCTTAATATGCTTCTCTTCTTTGTCAGAGTACCATACTAATGCAGACTCATCCTGGCAAATCCACATGTTATATAAATGAGCAATCAAAAAGAATAAAGGGAATTCTCTCACTCCCTTGTCTCATCTGATTTCAAAATCATTTTTCATAAGAAATCATACACTTGAGAGCTGAAATGGACAAAACTTGGGCTTCCCTCTGCGTCCATATTTCAGCAAGTAGGACCCTTTCTTTAGTACTGTAATTGCCTGTTGAATTCATTGTAAGATAACAAAGAGACGTTGCTTAATCACATCGAGTAAATAATCACATTAAGCAACCCAAAGCTGAAGACAATTCTTGCAACACAGGGGTATAAAAGTACCTGATCGATGTCTCTCTCAGCGAGACTTATTCTCAAGGAATCAGCCATTGAAGGAGGTGCAACGGCAAAGAGCTAATTCCCTTTCGAATCATTCTCAACTAAATCATATAGCATCACTTGAATCTTGGCTACAGGTTGCATGAAAAGGAGTTTCCTTCGTTCCTTCCTACCTAACCATGCTACTAGTAGCGTCAAAACTGAGATTTCTAAACCCTAGACTCTAAAATCCAAAATACATTAACCAGACAATCAAATCTGTCGGGAGAACACTAGCTTAAATCTCGTAATGTAGACAATCCCCCTAAATCTCCAATCCTCACACAGAACCAAAAACAAAAGCCACAGGCCACCCCTCTAATTACGATACAAATCGCGATAAAATTACTTCACAATCCTAATAATCTGAATATCTCACCGGGCAACCTCCACAATCAACGCAAATGCAGAAAATAAAAAAACCCCACAAATTAACAAATTCGTCGACGCCATGAAGATACCGGTAAACGTAGAGGGCCGGAGAAGAGAATGAGGCAAGATTTCGAAAGGCTGTTCGTGATTTGAGAATCCACGGGTCTGATTTCGCTCCCCTTATTCTTCGTCCATAACAGCGAACCTCCCTCCTTTGGAAGTTAAGGCGTAATGGACAACTAAAATTTCCTCTCATATTTGAATTTTTACAGCTTTTACATTATGCCATGTCATCAATACAATACCATCTAAGTTGGGCCCATTTGGAGACAAATCCGGCCCATTACAATATAAACAGAATATTCAAATACAGAACAGCGACAAAAATAAACATAAATGGACCCCACCCCCAAGACTTTTTTTAACTAACGCAATTTCTTTCTTATTCACAAAATAAGTGGGTCGAATTTTATATTTAATATAAGTTAAAATTCGACAAATAAAAAAAGTTCTGAACCCATACAGCTCCTCAGATAACACCCAAAAATTACAGAAAAAAAAAAAAGATTCGTCTGCTAGAAAAAAAGTGTTTAATTATACATAATTAGTACCTATAATCATCATCAAAGATCATGTAATTGCTTGGTCCTCCTCTTCTTCCCCTTTCATCTCTATCTTTCTGAGAACACAACACAACAAACAAAACCCATCACACACAAAGTAGTCTAATTAAATCAACCTAAGAGCAACATTATTGATTATTGGTGACCCTTTAAAAGGGTCCAATTTTTATTTAAAAAAAAAAAATTTTGTTTAGTCATTAAAATTAGTGGTAATTTTCAGTTTTTCGGGTATATTTTCAAATCTTTTTGTCAAGTATCTGATAAACCGAACCTAAACCCGAACCCGAACCGAAACCATTAAAAAACCAAACAGATCCTATCCTATAGTCATGGAACCAAATAACCGAATAACCAAAAATACCAAACCAAAACCGAATGGGTACTTGAATGCCCAACCCTCTTATTTACCACTAGTTCACCGTGTGACCGATATATAAATAGATATGTGTAGATATATATATACATACCCGGACGATCATTCTCTCGAAGGCGTGTGTACCGTGTTGCTCCATATACTTCTCAGCAGCAGTAAGAATGTCGTCATCTTGATCTGGATCTCGTTTGGAGAAAAGATTCAATTTCTTTTGAGGAACGTACCAAATATTAGTAGAAGCTCTTTGTGGATTCATGTAGAAAGGTCTAATGAAATTTCTATACACATGTTGTGCTCCATTAAACTGTGGAAGTACTAACCAACATATCCCTATCAGCTTCGCGTATGGCCATATTGGAAACCTTTACACATATCATTATTAATAAACTATGATCATGATGATGATTGATGATGATGTTTATGATGATTATGATAGCAAGATATAAAGGAGAAGGGTTTAGTGACTAACCATTCAAGAAAGTTGGAGAAAGTGAATTCAAAGAGGGAGATTAGTGCGTAGAGAATCCAGTAAGTGAGCCATTGTTCTTCTTCTGCTATTGATTTTGTCTCTATTGCTTTTACTGATGCATATCTGTTCTCAATTTACAAAAGAAATTAAAAATTATATAAGAAAAAGCACAGTGTTTTAGCTAAATAAATGATGTAAATTCTTATAATAAAATGAAATTTTTAGTGAAATTTTTGGTAAAATTTCACAAAAAAAAAAAAAAAAAATTTTTGTCAGTTGTGACCAATGTCAAAAAAACGGTCTAGGCAACTGATTAGACTATCTAGACAGCTGCCTAGACCGTTTTCTCGAACATTAGATTCTAACCATTTTTTCCCCAAGTTTCTAGCCATTAAAAAAAACTATAAACTATCAAAGTAGTTTTTTTAAATCTCTTAATCATGAAATTAAATATGAAATTACAGTTTAATCAACAAAGATTGAATTGTATTTTAAGATCTAATTTTGGAATTATGATTAAATTTTGTGTGTTTTTTCCACAATTAAATTTTGTGTTTAGAGTTTAATTTTGATTTTAAAATTTGATGAGATTAAAAAAAAAAGAGTTAATTATCAAAATTCATGGATTAGAAAACTATTCTAACAGTTTAGAGTTTTTTACAAGCAAAAATAATTAAAAGTTTAAAATACCGTAATAAAAAAAACATATTTTGTTTTGGTTCTTGTGTCACTCTCTTAGTGGGTTTGTGTGGATATAAGTAAACCTTACAAAAAAACTAATTTTTATCATCAATTTTTCAAAAAAGGTTTCATTTTTTACATCTTCCTCAAATCTACGATGTATATGTTCATATAATTACCAAAAAAGAGTGAGTTTCGCTACCAAATCAGTCAACTAATCAACCCCTAAAAACAGATTCATGAATTAGAAAGAGGGAAATTTCACTTACAGAGGATAAACGAGTGTTACAAGTGGCCTGCAGAAGCACAAACACAAAAAAGTATCAACATTTAAAGATTTTGTAAAGTAGAAAACTAAAAAACTCCATAAATGCAGTGTGAAATCGAAAGAGGGGTTGTTCAGATTTCAAAATAGAATCTAAGTAAAGAAAGAGTAGAGAAGAAAGAAGCATACAGCGCAAGAATATCGAAGTTTTTAATGAGAACTTGAAGAATATTATCGTCTCCAGATCTGGAAGGCATTATTATCTTTTCTCTTCCTCTTCTTCTCCAAAGTGTAAACAAAAGTGGGGTAAAGACTAATAAAAGACTTTGAGAATTGGGATTATATGCACGATTAAAGAGGCACCGAATAATTTACCCTTTTCTATTTACTTAATTATTTTTTTTTCAACCCTCCACTATTTATTTAACCTGAAAAAAAAACTATTTATTTAACGTACTTTAAAAAAAAAAAGTTAAGCGTTTAATTGGAAAAAAGGTAACTGTTAATTTTTTTTTACAGCTAATAATAAGATCGGTTTATAGTTTATAGATTAAAAAAAGTTAAATTTAATTTATTTGGACATAAAACAAATATATTGATACTTTCTCTTCGTAAAGACTTACAACAATTTTAATTATATAATAAAATTTTACAAAAAATGTATTAGTAACTACAAACAATAGGTAACTATTGACTAGTTAAATAATATTTGTGGATAAAAATTATTTATCTTCATTGTAATAAAAATTATAATAGTATCTCCAGCTGTTAACAACATAATAGCATCTCCAGCCGTCAATTCTTAAGAAGTTTTTATCATTAAATTTTTTAAAATTAAATAAAAAAATAATTAATTATATCAGAAACATTTCATATTACAAGATCTAGAGAACCGTTTCTTAACATCAATTTTATGACGTGTTCAAATGTTATTGATAGAAAAATATAAAAATATTATCTCCCTTTCAATATATATATATATATTAAATTTAATGGTAAAAACTCCAATTGAACTTCTTACCATTGGTGGTACTCTAAATTTTTATATTGAAAATCTAAAACCTATTATATCATAATATTTTGTTGGCTAAAACATCATATATACTACTGCGAAAAGAAAAAAAATATTAAAGTAGATATATCTTCCCTTATTTATATCTACTTGAACACTTTCAATAATTAACAAAAAAAAATGGTTAATGTCTTATTTTTTGTGGATAAACAAATTAAGATTTAATTTAATTTGTTTATCCATTTGTGAGAAAAAATAGAAAAAAGAAATTTTAATTTATTTATCCACAAAAAGATGGTTTATGTCTAGTGGTCTATGTCTATGTATTGGCCCACTTGTCTAAACTAAACTTCGATCCTTTTCTTTCGTTTGATATTAAATTAAAGGCCTTGCGATAAAGCCTTTCTGAGCCCACACCAGTTAATTAAGTTGGAGGAATTTAAAGCATTATTCAAAATAGACAAGAAAATTTAAGATTTCATCTTTTTTTTCTTTTTCTTTCTTATATGAAAAGTGAAAGGTTTAATGATATAAATATTAGTTGGATAACTCGAATGTGATTTAATTAGATAAATAAAAAAGAATTTGAAAAGATAAGATGAATAGAGAAATCATATGTTTTTTTACATGAAAAACTGAATATTTAATTTTTCACCATGCAAAATTGTGAAAGAAAAAGAAAATCTAGTGAATATGCGAAAACTATTTCCTATTTGATTTAATGAAATGAAAAATATTTGATTTTTTTTTTCAAGAATCTAAGCGACAGAAAAATAGCTGATATATATACAGGCCCGGCCCTGAGGTCAGGCAAGTGAAGCACTTGCTTGGGGCCGCCAGGTTTATCAGTAATTCAAGGGGCCTATTATATCAAGATGTATGTTAGTGTAGTGGTTTCATCAACCACTTGTTGTTCTTTACTACGTTGGTTCGATTCTTGGAGTGGCCTTTTTAACCATTTGTAGTTCTTTTTCCTAATTTTCTTCAGCATTTACTTTATTTTCTTTTTTTCTTCATGTGGCATATATATTCTTTTTCTTAGTGCATTTTCCTTTTTGGCAATTGATTTACTTTTTTTTTTCTTCTTATTTTTGTTTGTTTAAAACAATTTTCAATTTAATTCAAGGCTATCTCAACTTTTTTTTATAAGAAATATAGATTTTTGTTCTTTTCTTAAAAATAAATATATTTGGGGTTTAGAAAAGAAACAATAACAAAAAAAGAGAAAAATAGATTTAAATGTGTTAAAAATTTTATTTAAAAAATCAGTTAAAACTTAAAACTATATATCTAATACTTAATAATTTTTTTGCTTATATTTTCATGTCTTTTTTGTGTAAATTTGATCAATTTTGATTTTTTTTGAAATTTTTGTCTGAATATTTTCATGTCTTATAAAACAATTTTCATGTCTTATAAAAAAAACAATTTGCTTATATTTTCTTATAAAACAATTTTCAATTTGCTTATATTTTCATGTCTGAATATTTTTATAATTTTTTTTTTCAAATAAATTTTAATAAAAAATATTATATTATTGTTTTTTTTGTAGGTAACTTATTTCAATTTAAAATGTTTATAATAAAAATAATCTGAAAAATAAATTTTTTCCATCTCGTTTGGGGCCTCCAGAAACTCAGGACCGGCCCTATATATATATATA
>KE150523.1:53703-63708 GCA_000411095.1 Aethionema arabicum
GAAAACTATAATATATACTTTGGTATATGAAAATATGTAATTTACTTCAATGTTAAATATTTTTTATCTCTTCTCGTTCATTTAAATAATTATTATTCATGTAAAATATTTATCCATATACCATTATATTTTTTGTATTCATCAAAATGGAAGTTTCCCATTTATTTTTGTTTTTCTTAATTTTTTCAGTTTATTTAAATTTAGTAATCAGCAGTTGATATATATATATATATGTATGTATATGTATATCGTTAATGTTAATCATTTGAATTAGGGGCGGGTATGAGGTGGGTATTCTTGATTTTTACCATACTTGTTACCCGATCCGGTCCATATGGGTATTAAAAAATATAGACTTGTATCCGAATTGAAAAATGGGTACTCGAAAAAACGGATACCTAGAAAATTTCAGGATACCCGCTAATTACCCGATTTGACTCGTTTTAAATCTAAAATTGTATAAAAATATTCAATATATAACATATTTTGACATAAAAAATACCTAAAAGTATATATCTAAAAAAAGAAAACATTTGTTTGTAAATAAACATAAATTCAACAATAATAAATTATACGTTTTATTTTTAGTTGGATTTTTTATTTAACTTTTATTTGGGGTTTTACTTAAAATTTTATGGATTTTAGTATATTTATATTACATTTAATCAAATATTAATCCAATTAATATATTATGTATGACATAAATATTAATAAAATATGATATAAATTAAACAAATATTTACGGATCGAGTAATACAACAGATATGGGGTGGATAGTAAAAAAAATGTTTATACTTGATACCCGACCTTTACTCGTGGCTAATAAAAAACTGATACCCGTTACCCAAATCGAACCTTACAAATACCCTTTTTTTTAAGACGGGTACGAGTCAGGTAACGGGTCGAAGACGGGTAACTGGCGTTAGTGCCCAATCCTAATTTGAACCCATATTTAAAAGCTCATGTCTGAACAAATAGACTACAAACCTCATGGACCAGACCTTTTTAATATAAAAATATGTATAACAATAATTATTTTATTATAATTATTATGACAATAACAAACTTATACAAAAAAATACTCATATATTTTTTAGTGCATTTTATTTAAAACATTTATTTATAAAAATATAAAATGATAAGAATGATTAATTAGAGAAGGCTGATTAAACAAAATAGTTCTAATAAGCAAGTGATGGAATGATGATCAATTACTCTTTTACAGATCAAAAACAAAGAACCCACATGAATATATATAAATATATATAAGCACTTCTCCCTACTGGAATATATCATCATATATATAACTACGTAGATCCATATTTTATACGTATACTTTAAACAAATTTATAAATTCATTTATACCCATTGGGTAATGCCAGATTATATATACTACTTCTGCCCTTTCTTTTTATTTATTTATTTTATTATAAAATAAAACGCCGACATAAAAAACAATGATCGGTCGTGACTCATATCTTATTGTTTATCAAAAAAGCAATTTGTAAAAACAATAATATACAAATATCAAGAAAGATTCACGAAGATCATGTGTTTCTATACAAATTTGAGAAACCTAAATTAGGATATTAATTATTTTTTCTCAAATAGAATATTACAGTCTTATAAAATAATTGATTTTCTCTAATTAATTAACATATGTTTTTATTTACAGAGACATTAATTTCATTTGAGTTATATACAGCCGACAGTCCTATGATTACAAATATTACAAGAAAATTTCAAGTAACTTCAATCCTTTTTTAAATTGTTAATTTCCCATGCTCGTCGCTATATATATAAGATATATGATTTTAAATTTCTATAGATACCCATGCATAGTAAGATGTAATTATATAATATAAAATCTAATAATAATCCATGGACCGACACACGATCAGCGATATGGTTCGGCGCGTAATGTTTCATTTACATATTATTTATGTATTAATAATTAAAACCGAAACTTTTCTTTTATTAATCTGACACCTAAATATGTACTGTCCAATTGTATATATGTAATGATTGTTTCACCCATCAAGGAGACTAAAAGCTTTTAGCTATAAACCGAGAATTCAAGGTCGAACATATATATACACACATATATATCTATATATATTGCCATCACATGATAATATATATGTTTGATGGATCCACAAATCTTTTTAGAAAATATTACTTCCTGTTATGTTTCTATCCTCCTGAAATTCCTAAAATGGTATCTCAATATATATATATATATATATATATATATAGACATATATATACACATATATGTATATATTACACACATGTTTAACCAAAACATTCACAATATTCCTCAGCTTTATTACAATTTTTATTACTATGTGCATATATATATATATAGAGAGACACACGCATCTATTTCTCTCTTAGATTATACAGTGGAAAGAAGCAAATTTCAACCATGAACATAGACATATAAATATATATATATATAAATATATATATATATATATATTACAGATATAATAAATACACTAATTGTTCAAAAAAACCCTAATTATGTATCAATAGTAGTGTTTCATTACAAATCTCTCAAACTCCAACACAAAACAAACAAAAGAGACATTTTCTTGCAGAAACTCTATATATATATATATATTGATAAACTCACCTTCTTAAAACACATTAATCATAAGAAGAATCAACAAAACAAGATAAAAAAAAAATCCGATCGAGAAAAATAGATCCAAAAATATAAATAATATAAGAATAAAAAAACAATTCACAAAAAACACTCAAGAAAATCAAACAAACAAAAGAAAAAAATTAAAAAAAAGAGAGAAGAAATTGTGTAATAATTTGCCTAGGAATGATGACTTGTACCACCACCATCTTCTTGATTATGTTGTTGTGTCTCTTCTTGATTATTACTAGCTTCAGCAACCGGTCTATACGCAGCGTTTAAAGCAGCCAAAACACCAAAATGACTATGTTCTCCTCCACCACCACTCCCTCCTCCTCCTCCATAGCCACTAGCTAAAGGCTGTCCAGAAAACAAAGCAATCGGAGCCGCAAAATTCATAAGATGAACTCCACTTCCTCCTCCTCCTCCTCCTCCTCCGCCGCTATTATAAACATCTCCAGTAGAATTATGATGAGGATTAATATTAAACGCCCAAAGATTCTGTGTATTTTCACCACTACCACCACCACTACTCCAAAACGGCGCCGTTGAAGGAGTTTGAGAACTAACCAAAGAGCCAGTACTAGATTGAAGTAAATAATTCCCCATTTGATGATGATGATCCAAGAAATGATGAGAATTATTAGACTCGTTCTTGATTTGAGGAGGAGAATGAAAGTAATAGCTAGTAGGTTGTGTACGAAGATGAGCAGCAGAAAGAGAAGATCTAGAAGAACGAAGTGAGATATTAAGAGAAGTAAAATTAGCTGGAATAGTACCAGTACCAGTAGCAGCTATAACCGCTGGTTCAGCTTGTTGAAGTAACCATTCAATGGTTTCACCATCAGATTTGTGACCAAGCTCACGAGTTAACTGAAAAACACGAGCTGCACACATAGCAGGCATACGAATCCTACGACCACGACCTTCTACTTTGGTGTGTCGATCTTTTGTTGATGTTCTTTTAGGAGGTGGTTTCTTGGAGAGAGAATCAGGAGAAGGATCTGTTGTCACTAAAGATGATGTTGTTGAAGTTGTTGAAGAATCAAGAAGTTGCAGAGGGAAATTGGGTCTACGATCTGGATCCATATGAGGTGGTTTTTTGTGGTGGGGAAGTGGGTCTTTAGAGAGAGAAAGTTAGAGAGAGAAGTTATGGACATGAAACTCCTTTCAGATGGGAAGATTAGTGTGTTTTCAGAGAGAGAGATGGTTAAAGTGATGAATATGAAAGCATAGACTTTTATTTTCTGCTTTATATCTTTTTGTTTTATTTTTGGAATTTTATTTACATTATAAACTATTCTCTTTCAGATTTTTTCCTTATTTATGGAAACTAATATTATAAATAAATAAATAAATATAAATAGGATGCGTGGTTTTAAGGGCATATGGTAATAGTATATTTAGGTCCGAGTAAAATTGGTCTAGTGGTGTGTCACTTATACCTATTTTTTTTTTGGTGTAAGGTATTTGGATTTGAGCCGTGGTAATTATATTTTATTTATGTATTTAATTTGTGTAATCGGGCTAATAAGATTGATTTATAATCTAGATTAAAAAAAATGGCAACGTTATATTTGATATGAAAATTATACTAAATTTAGTGTTTTGATGTTAAATTTTAGTTTTTATATTCAACCACAATACTAAAAATGACATTAAGAAAATTATCTATTACAATTTTTGAAATCGAGCTAAAAATTTTCAAACTGATGCTAATTAGAATTAAAATTTTACATTATTAGAAATGAAAGACATAAAATCAATTAATAAACAGAGTTTATTTATATTATTAGATAAACACAATTTATTGGTTACAATTTTTTTAAAAAATAATTTCATATTGTGAATAGTGCTACACCTAATATAATATGATATTATTCACAAAACACTAAAAACAAAATTGGTGTTAAATATAATATCCCGTTAGAGAAGAAACTACACTCTTTTTTGTCTATAAATGCCAAAAAATAAAAAATACACTATATTTAGTGTTTTATTGTCCTAATCTGTAGAAATATTCAAAAATAAGTTTTTATTTTTACGTACACTGATCAAAATCACTGAAATAAAACAGACTTGGTATTTATTGCTATATGTGTCGTACTCTCCCTTCAATTATTATTTTTTATATAAATAAAGACTTTACAATAAAACCCTTTCAATTATTTTGTAAATGTTACGTCAGTTTTCGTCGTCACTGTTAACTTTTTAATCGATCGTAAAAATTAATTGCAAAGTTAACGAAAATTTCAGCGATTCAGAAAACTCAGAAAATATGTATATATGTGTATATATACGATATTGCGTACGTGACAAAAGTGTAATAAATAGATGGAATTATTATTGATAGTGATTATTAATCTATACGGTAGATCACGAGATCCACATGATAGAATCCAACTGCTTTTTATGAAACATTTTATTTATTTATTTATTTTATTTATTATTTCATTCTCTTTTGTGACCCTTGTACGAGTCATTAATTTTAAATAATAATTATTATTAAATTAATTAATTATTGTGTTATATAGATCTTTAAATATGTTAAATGGTAACAAAATCTAGTTATATTTATGTATATAGATTTTGAGGTTTATAATTGGATTTAAAATTTATCTACTTTTACGAAAATTATCATATTAAATAAAATTTGTTTTCTCTATTTGACTTCCAACATCATTGATGCGGTCCAAAAGATGTAACATTAATATAGAAAATCATGTTGAGACTTTTGACGTGGATAAAACATGTGAATTGTTTTTATTATATCTTAAAGACTAATTTACAAAAAAAAAGTAAAGAATTTTGAAATTATCAATAAGTAATTATATGGTGCCGATAAAGACAACACATTTTGTTAATTTTATAAATTAATCTGGTTTTTATTATAACAATAATACTAATAATATCTTTGAAATGTCAGAAAATAATAATAAAAATTGACAAAGAATTATTATTACAAAGATTGTATGAAATTAATTAACGAAGTCAGCCAATTAATTAATCACTCATTAAATTTTGAAAGTCTTTATCTCCATGGACACTAATTTGGACCACAAATCATACTAATTAACAACTTTTTTCCCCTAACGAATATGCTTTGATCTCAACATTCGAGACAATAAAAATGAAGCAATTTAAGACCAATTCTAGTAATATATATAATTATGATGTCGTTTACAACCATGACGTTTAATTAATACTTTTAATCTGGCTACAATAAAAATATACATAGCAATTGAAGAATTGTTATTATAACTATTTTTTTAATTCTTTTCAATAAATATTATATATTTTGAATGGTATGAAAGTCAGAGTATTACATCTCATAAGCAAGAAAATATTACAATTCATGAAAGAATATGCGTTATAGAGTTTAACAATATAGTTTTATTCATCTTTTGCAATGCATTACGAGCGAAGTTTTTTGTTTTCATCTTAAATATAAAGTGTCTAGTTAATCAGTTAATTTATAAATAACCATGGTAAAACTATAGCGGTTGAATAACTAAAATAAAATCCACTCTTTCACTATATTATAGTTCATATATCAATAACAGAATAATTGCTATTTATTTTTCATTTGAAGCGGTATTTTTTTAATATATTTTTACTGGCATTCTATAAAAAAAATTCAAATATGAATATAGAATATATTATTGTTAATAGTAATTTTCATATTTTTTCAAAAAAAAATTACTCTTTAAATTTAAATAATATGAACATTTTAAAAAACTGAATAGTAATTATTTAATTATATCATTTCCTTTTTATTCTTAACAAAAAATTTAAAATCATTGAAGGAATTTTTTTTCCAGAATTCTCTTGATTTGAATTTTTCTTTAACCTTTTTTTAATATAAAAAATAAAACACTATTGGATATATTAGAAAAAGATTTAAAATTCTAGTAAGGCTGCTCAGAGAGAAATTATATAAAAAAATGTTTAAATTCGTGAATTAATATAAGAAGAAAAAGAGGTAAAAACCAAAAGAAATGAAAAATAAAATAAAATGGACAGTGGGATGAAACAGAGTCCACGTGCGTGTCCTCTGTATCATTCACTCTCTAAAAGACAGTGACCACAGCATCGTCCCTTCTTGTGGGTCCCACTACAACCCAACCCAACCCAGCCCAACCCCCACGGGCCCACCTAGCCACCTAGGCCCTCTTAGTCAAGTCAAATTATTTCTCATTTATTTCCTCCCTTTTCATCTTCCAATCTATATTTTTGTGTATTTAATTATTTATTCCTCTCACTATGTTTTTTTATTTTGTATTTACCATCAATCAAGAACCGTAATTTCACACTTTACTGCACATAATTTACACTAATTATTAAGAAAAGAAAAATTAAACTGTTACGAAAATAGAACAAATATTTTCCTAAAACTTATTACAAGTTTACAACTATAAAAACACATATATATATATTCTGTCACATGAACATTGACTTTTTAACTTTATTTTTGCTTATAAAAATTGATTTTTTTGTTTTCATTTTTATTTAATTTAAATAAAAATCATAAAATATATAAATTCTAAGAAATCAATTATTATTGTAGTTATTTTCTCAATTCTTTTGATTATAGAAATAGATTAGAAGAGAAAAAAATCATGTTAAGTATACAAAATAAAGTGTAAATTCTAATTAAAATATTAAGAAAACAAAACTAATTAAAAATAAATAACTATTCAATAAATTATTAATTGTTTTTTAATTTGTGTACAGAATCAACCAAGAGAAAATATTAATTTCAAAATTTGCAAAATAACTACTTCAGGAGTTATAATGTTTTGAAGTTTTTCAATCTATCAAAAGTAAAATTATACTGTTGCAAAAAAGGTAAAAATATACGATAACGAATAAAACGTGTATGTCTTCACTCTTCAGTTGGTGAAAGATTTTTAACATATTTTGAAGCTTTAAGAATATTTTGATTTTTAGAATAAACAAAATTTGTAAAATCAAACTACTAAATAAGTTTCTTTATTTTTTCATTTTTAAAACAAGTCACATTTAAAGTATGATTTTAGTTATAATTTTCGTTTCCATCAATTTTCATCCTAAAACTTTAAATGAAACTAAAAAAATGATCTCTGAAATTCCCGTTTATACTATTCTTACAATTCGATATCCTTGGCAAGTTCTTAATGTTTCTATATTAAATTTAAATAAAATTATATTCCTTATTATATCATAATTAATAGAAATTGCATTATTTCCGCTCTCATTTGTTATATCCCACATTATGAAAAAAGAAATTATTTTTTGAAAAAAAAAGAATAAATTAAAATATTCTTTGAAAAAAAAGAATAAATGAAAATATTCATTTCCTCTTTTATCATAAAATATCTTTATTAAATGCACACTAATTAAGAAAATTATGTGAAATCACTTTGTTTTTTTTTTAACTTGTGAAATCACATTTGTGTTCTTGTTATTATTAATTTTACTTGAGAATGTTTCAAAATTATTTCTCATAATTTCAACAATGATTACTTTATCAGTAATTACTTTTTTTCAACTAAACTAAAATATTCCACACAACATAAAACACATCTTATAATATTAAAAATTCCATACAAAATTAAAACTTATTATTAAAAAAGATACAAAAAAAAGAAAATATAAATATTAAAATCGGACATAGTGACCAGAGAGAAAATAAAATAGGAGTGGGAAACAAATAATTAAAAGGAAAAAAAATGTGGGCTCCCATCCACATTCACATTCACCAGCAATGATTGCCTCACTGCCTTTGCAGCTCCACTTCTCCTTCTTTCTTCTTTTCTTTTTTCTTTTTTCGTTTTCTCCCACAACTTTTAAGTTCTTTTAGTATTTCCCCACATTTTATCTTGTATACATTTAGCCCTCCTCTTCTTCTCGTACGTACATATACAAGATTCTGAAATTTTAAAGAGAATAATAAGAAAACTCGAAGGTTTTGTTGTTTAGTAAATTTAGTTCTGCAGTTTTAATTTTGTAATAAAACCTTGCATTTTCTTTTGGAAACTTTTTAGTTTTTTTTCTTAAAAAAAAATTGTTTGACCTAGATTTTCTTTAAACCACGTTACTAAGAAATATATAGTGAATTTGAATTTACAAAATAATATTTTTAAATTTTTTTAAAGATTATTAATTATAATAAACTTAAATTTAGAAGAACAAAAAACAGTTTTATTTTACAATACAAACTGTTTTCATTTATGTCAAACTTTCAACTATCAAAATGATTTTTAACTTCTCAATTTTAAATCCAAATTTTTTAAATTCTAATAATCAGAGTTATAAACCAAAATCTCAAATTTAAGTTTGATATTACAGCCTAATTAATCTATATTTGGGTTGTATTTGTGGGTTTAATTTTGTATTTAAAGTTTAATTTTGATTAAAAAATCTATTTTGATTTAAGAAAAATAAGTTATCAAAGTTCAGTACTTAAAAATAGTTTCAATATTTGACTTTTTAAAATAAATGTAAATAACTCAAGATTTAAAATACTGTAATTCCTGTATAATATAACTATGAATATATATTACTCGTTCATAAACATATAATATACACATGCTCTCTTATTGTGCTATCTTCTCCATTATGTTTTTGGTGAAACTCATACTTATTTCACGTATTAGTTCGAAAGAGCAATTCAAAACTTAAATGTTATTTATCAAGAATTTCCAAACAGACAATTGAGAATAATACTAATTTATTAATAAAATAAGAAAAATGATTCTAATGCCACAAATGGGCCAAATAGTTAAAATTACATTGCAACAATTAACACATTAACTAAACCACTCATTTTTTTCTCCAACGTTTCACTCATCTTAAACCGAATTTTTAACACCCTTTGGATCAATATTATTTGTTAGAATCTAGTACTAGATTATGCGAAATATATTTTCCAATTAAAATTAATTGGCATTGAACAAAATTGAATAGTCCATGCCCTTTATACCTCCAAGTTAATATTGTACTACCTCTCAGTCCATTCATGGATTTGTAACTTCCTAACCATGATTTTTTTCTAAAAAATGGAGTATAAAACAACATTGTTAAACCTACATGTAATAAACTTTTAAACAATGTTATTATATGAGCCAACAATATTGAAGATATAGTTTTTAAAAGTATGTTACGAGATTCGAATTTATCTGTTTAAGAGTTTTAGTTTTGGGGGTTTTTTCATGATTTTATTAAAGCTATTTGTTGGCATACTAAAGAAAATTTTAATCTATTATGCCTAGAGTTAAGCGTTAAATTTTTTTAATAATTGTAATTAAATTGGTTATTTTCAAGGAGTTCCGAAAATAAAATATTTTAAAAAGTGATACAATTAAGAAAATTAA
>KE150523.1:78583-96043 GCA_000411095.1 Aethionema arabicum
TATTAAAGCGGGTTGAGCCTGACCCGCGGGTTAGAGCCCATATTAACACCCCTAGTTACATCATACCCAAGTTTGACCACAATATTTACTTTACTTCAGATAAATATTTGATTCAATTATAGAATTAATTTAAATGCTAATTGTTTTCTATTGCATTATTTTTCTTCTATTTCTAAACAAATTTTGTTATGTACTAGATATCTTTTAAATTTTGAATTGTTTTCTTTTACATTGTTTTTGTTCTCCACTTCCTTTATAATTGCTTTTAGCAGAAGATGAATGAATATAAACGCAATCATCTTTGAGAAGAAAAATAATCATCTAAAAGATAAGTTTAAACTGTGATTTTTATTTTTATTTCATTTTTGAAATAAAAATAATCATCTAAAATAATCACACGATTATTTTAGACCAATTTTTGAATAAATAAACTAATAAATTTATTATAAGACCAATTTTGCTAGATAAGAATATAAGTTTATTATCTTTATGAAATTATTTTATTTTTATTTTTTAAGATTTTCTAATTATTATTATTGTAACATGAAAACTATTCACTCAACTTTAGTTTTAATACTAAATCATATTTTAATATAAAAATTTAAAAAACAAAACATAAAATAAGAAAAATAAAGGAAAAATTAACCTCAATGCATGATCACCATTTACAATTGTTCTTACTGCTCTTTAAATTATTAATTGTTTAGTAAAATTTATTAATAATAAAAAGTTAAGTTAAAAATAATTAGTTTTTGAACAAGAGTCCTTTAATCTTTAGATGTTGAGTTACGAAAATTTTGTTTTTCAGCCTTGAAAAATTAGTTTTTAAGAAAATTTTGCAATGTATAAAAAAATAAAATTTAAAGAATTAAATTTGTAAATTTACGAGTTTACAAAAGTAGAGAGATTGTTTAAATAATTAATTTTGGGAAATAGCTATTTAACCATATAACAAAGTTTAATTTTATAAAAATTTCTTTTCATTAAAAAATATTAGAAATTCTAAGTTAATCAAAAATAAAAATAAATTATTCAGTATTTTTTTTTTAAGTTATAGATCCCTATAAACTCTCCTTCTATTATAAATTTCTACAAAATTCTTTTTATTAATAAATCAAAATTAATTGAAAATACTTTGATTTTTAAAAAGTTTTAGAAATAAAAAAAAGCACAATAAAAATTAGCTTACATAAATAAGTTTTTTTAAAAAAGTTGTTCTTATTTATGTATATTTCTCCATATATCTATATAATACACACATATATTGTAAACGACATAATTCAATTAACAACTTAATTTTTTTGAACTTATTTAAATATGGACTAGCTATTTTGTGAAACCATTAACTAATATATTAGTACAAATAATAAATTGATAATTACTAAAAAATTTATAATTTATGCTTTTTCGAAAATTTTGCCCCCGCTTACTGGGCCTCAAACTAGTTCATTATATTTGTTTAACATCGTTAACACTAATATGTGACATTTAAAAAACTTTAAGTTTTATCTGACTATATTTTACAAATTAATTATTAAATTAATTTTCAAAATCATTTTTTTCCAAATTCAAAATAATTAACATATTAATTTAATATTTAACGATAGTTAGAAATTGGTTTAGCCATTTCTTCAAATAAAAATAACATATACAAAAAGAAATTTTGAAATTAAAACTTTATTAAGAAGTTTAATTACAAATTTTGAATAAACACAAAACTTTATATTCAACGCAAATTAAAACTTGATTGAGAAATTAAATTACAAATCTTAAATTAACACACAAATCATATTCCTTTATTTAAAATAAATAACCGGAATATTAGACCGTGAATCCCACATACCACCTTCTTTAAGATATTCAACATATCTAGAGAATTCCGGTTTAGATATCGGTTTCTTCTTACTACAATCAAATAAATTAAAAACCGGATGACTAAATTTACCGGTTACAATTTCCCGTTTAGATTTTGCTTTTGACTGCTGACGTGGCAGTTCTTTCAAAATTTTC
The DNA here is from genome assembly GCA_000411095.1 of Aethionema arabicum. NCBI lineage: Eukaryota > Viridiplantae > Streptophyta > Magnoliopsida > Brassicales > Brassicaceae > Aethionema > Aethionema arabicum. The sequence continues at coordinate 80,594 of KE150523.1, forward strand.
GAATCCCCTCCAAGTTTTATTGATGGACCGTAATACGACGTCGTAGACCTTTTCAGCTTTGGTCCGAGTAAATTAAAAGCAGATTCTTTGCCTATAGGATCGTTAACCGCAACGACGACTTCTTCTTGTGCTCAAAATTTTTATTATTTCCATTTTTTTTTTTGAAAAAAATGTTGTGAAAAAATGTAGTTTTTGTTTGTGTCAAAGAGAAAGTGTTTTGATGTCTTTATATATAAAGTATATGATATGAATCATATGATTGATGTGAATTATTATATGTTATTTTTTAATTAGACTAGTGATTTGGAAGATTTTCATTGTTTTTTTTATATTTATATAAATATTATTAATCAATTTACATAGAGAAAATGACTTAAAATAAAAGTCTATAATTATGGTTAATAATTAATCAATATCTTAATTGTTTTAAAAAATAATTTTTGTCCACAACGTTAAACATAGTCGACGAATTAGCATCGAAGTCGATGAATTAACTGCATCATTGATAGAATAGAGACGATATAAACAACAAAAAGTTGCGTGTGAGGTGAATTAATTATAAAGTCGGTATCTATTGATGTTTTTTTTTTTTGATAAAAAACGATTTTAACATTGTTAACACTAATTCGTCATATTTAAAAAAAAAACTTAAAAATTATATTATTTTTTGTATAAATGAAATATTAAATTAGCATTTGACGTTATTTTTTGTACTAAAATAAATTAGAAATTTAAAGTATACGGTAAAAGGAAATTAGAAATTTAAACGTGGCATATTTTTTAAGAATTGGTCTATTTAAGACTTAACAAATTTTTTTGACTAAAAGGAAACTTCTATATTTTATTAGATAAAAATAGAATGTATATATATAAATTACTCAATAAATTAAGAAAAATATTAGAAAAAAAAAGCACATGGGTTTATTTTTTTGTTTGTTTCGGAACACATGAGTTTAATTATTATTTTACAACTATATAATTGAACTGTACCAAACAAAAAGATTTTGTATATCAGTATTTTACGAAACAATAGTTATATATAATATAATCTTGTTGTTTAAACTTAAATACATGTTACGTTTTTTTTATATGGAACATCCTTATAAAATCATTTGATTCATCTTAAAATTTAAAAGGTGACTAAATCTAAATTAACATATATAAAAGTATGCATTAACATGTGACTACAGTGATAAAAGAATAACACCAAAAAAACTATTAACTAAATCCAGCTTTTATAAATAAATGGCCTATTTAAAAAAAGGGGAAAAAACTATAAACTAAATCATGCTTTTATAAATAAATTACCTATTTTGAAAAGAGGAAGAGAATAATGAAATTTCTTTTATTAATCAAATGTGTTGTTTTTGTGTTGTGTTAAAATTATAAATTTCAAAGAAAACATGTCAAGGCTTGATACATATGAAACATAGTTCAACTAAAAATTCGAATTACAGCAAGTGTTTTCTTGCCTGAAAATGAAAACTAAATTCCATCATAAAGAAATAATCATTACCTTCGCAGTTAACAATTTGCAAGTTCATCCTTCACAGAAACTGCAACTATTAATTGGTTCTGCAGCAAAAGCCCTCTAATTGAGCCTTGAAAAGATAGAATTTGAAATTAAACACAGTAAATATAACCACTACTTGTCAATAATTTCATTAACTGTAATGAAATTGTAGCTCAATAAATCATTGAGTGATTGCTAAAGTATCAATATCTTCTAAGTTCCGCCGTTTATTCGATGTCAAGTTCATTTTCTCCGCTGGCTCTACTTTGAATCCAACATTTAAGGAGAATCTCCATCAAACAGGTGTTGACCTCCATGATGGACCTTTGCTTTGACTATTTTGGATCATCAAAAGATTCCAAGGAATTGAAACGAAACCGAGGTTAAACGTAAACCATGCAGTGGTTAGCAAAACAGTAAGTTCTTATGTCCATAATTTCATTCTTTATTACTCCTTAATATTAAACACTTTTTGTATTCTGAAACGGCCAGCTTTTGATTTTTTTCAGAAAACCTTGAAGAAAAGACAGAAACAACAGCTTCAGTTTCCCAAAAATAGGTTCTGAAAAACAAAAATGGCAAGCTTTATCTGTTTCACTGCAGTTTTCTCTTCTCCAAAACATCATGTAGTCATATTATACATATACATAAATACATATAAAGAGATAAATTTATATCTCTAGTTTTTCCAGGTATGCTACTAAATTGCCACATTTGCCCTCGTTTCTTTTAGACAATGTGACAAATCAGATCCCATGTGCGATTTTGTAGTCAATCATGACTCTGCTGCAGTCGAGGTGGCCCAGAGATGATGCTTCATGCTTAATTCTAGATACCAATTTACTTAGAATTTTCATGTTAAATGAAAATTGAGTTTTCCAGCTACGACGTCGTTTTGAATAATTAAGAGTTTTAATCTGGTAAGGTAAGTAGCAGGTTAATGAGAGGTCTATATTTCCGCCACGTGGGCAGATTCCACTGTGGAATAAAAACACTGGATAACGTTGATATTTATTTAAATATAAACGAGTACAGATGAGCCACGTCGCTCTCTCTCTCCGACCGACGACTCTTCTTTCTCTCCCATTCTTTGTTTGATTTGTCAACACACCACAAACCCTAACCGAACCCCCCAATCATCGACATTTCTGACTTTTTTGATTTGATTTTTGAACAATAAATTATCAAGGTTTAGATAATTCAACCTTTTCGGGAGTTTTCTCGATTGATTCCTGGGAAAGGTTCACTTAGAAATCGTGGTTGGTTAATGAAGGATCTGAAACTGAAGTAGCATCATGGATTTTGCTGTCTCCGACGAATTGCTTGGTACTTTTGCCCCGATTCTGGTTTATTGGTTGTATTCTGGGATTTATGTAGCGCTCGAATCTTTCGAGAGTTACAGATTGCATTCCAAGGTCGAAGAGGAAGAGAAAAATCTCGTCTCCAAGCTCACTGTCGTAAAAGGGGTTCTTCTTCAGCAGTTTGTTCAAGCTGTCGTAGCAATCATCTTGTTCAAGGTTATGATTCCATTTCTATTTTAATTATGATTGAACTATAAGTTTATTATTGATAGTGAAGATCGAGAAAGAACAAATGAGGTAGCAAAGGAATTAGAAAATGCTTAATAGATAATATTCTGAGAATTATCTCTGATATTATCGTTTCTGGATATGGATGATGAAGATTTGTGTATGTTAAGGGTTGAATCTTCTGGATTCCACCATCAAAAATAAATCTGGCTTAGTGATTGCTTATGTTGGGAGCAAAAATTGTCAAATGTGAATCTCACATGACCTAATTTGGGCAGAGAATTAGGTATGAATCTGAGCTAATAAGTCAGAGGAAAGGGTTTTCATCTCAAAGTTAGATCCTAGATTGGCTTAGTTGCTTTTCTATTACTTGAAGACTTCTTTGTTTTTCATGAACTTTGAAATCAGACTGTTCATATCAGTGTTTGCTCTATAACTTAAACTGATGAGAAAGCTATACTCACTCATGCAAAAAACAGCTCTGCCACTATAGAAAATCTAATAATGAAGTCATTTATCTTTTGGTTGCTAAGCAATCTGTGAAGCTTAGAGCAAGGGATCTGTCCTTAAAAGCAATTTAGTGCATATATCTCATTGATGTTCTGAATCTTGGAAAGTATAATTGTACTTAGTTTCCACTTTTAAACTCTTTAAATATGCTCTTCATTGTCTACACAGGTCACAGGAGACGATGGAGAATCAGACAAAGCGCAACAGTTCTCCCTCTTGGTCTTAGCTAGACAGTTTGTGACGGCAATGATCGTCCTCGACACATGGCAATACTTCATGCATCGATATATGCATCACAACAAGTTCTTATACAAGCATATACACTCTCAACACCATCGTCTTGTTGTCCCCTATGCATATGGAGCGTTATACAACCATCCAGTTGAAGGACTTCTCCTCGATACAATCGGAGGCGCCTTATCTTTCCTAATCTCTGGTATGTCTCCAAGAACTTCCATCTTCTTCTTCTCTTTCGCAACAATCAAAACCGTGGACGACCATTGCGGTCTCTGGCTTCCCGGAAACCTATTTCACTTAGTATTCAGGAACAACACAGCTTACCATGATGTTCATCATCAACTTTATGGAAGCAAATACAACTTTTCTCAACCTTTCTTTGTCATGTGGGATAAATTGCTTGGAACTTATATGCCTTATTCGCTTGAGAAAAGGAAAGATGGAGGATTTGAAGCACGTCCGACTAAAGAATACAAAGATGAATGATATGATTTTGGTAATGTTCTATTGTGTCTTGGAGATGTAGTTTTTATATGAGAAAAACACAAGTGGTTTGCGTTTTGTCTTTACTCTCAGGAGCTAATTTTGAGTATTTGTATATAGATATTATTGAGTTGTTGTTCTACTTTGGATTTTCTTTTGCATGTATTATTATACAACTAAACTCTTCTGTTTTTTTTTCTTTCTTTCTATAATGTTATCTTTTAAAGGTTTGAATTAAAGTTATTGAGTGTGATGAAACATTTTGTTATTTGCAGATAAACACCGCCATGAAATGTATTGATGCATATGATCACATGTGTAAAATGATAGCAAGTGGATCGATTGTAAAAAAGTTCATCAGCTAACGCAAAGATACACTATAGTATTTGATAACTTGATTTTTAATTTTCATATCATCCTGATAGTTATAAAATTCAAATTCAACAAATCATCCGGATAATTAATTTTTTTTTTTTATTTGCTAAGTAGAATTCAGAATGTTAAATATTATGATTCCACTAAACATCTAACCCACACCTCAAAATTGTATTTTTAAGGTTTTTTGGTTTTTAATAGAATTTAAAATAGTTTTAAATATTAAAACTTCAAATATAAAATTTCATTATATAAAACCTCAAAAATATTTTACTCTTCTATTTCAGTTTATGTAGTTATATAACTCACAAATTTGACAAAAATCTGGTTTAAAAAATGTCAAAAATCTGTTTTATGCACTACAACCACAACGTTTGCGTAATCATAAAAACAAGGATATTTCATTCTAGTGTTGTAATTTGAGTCTCTACAAATGTACTATGTTGAAATATATGATCAAGAATACGTAATTTTTTCTTTCACAAATATTTTCAATTCTCCAAAACCTATACTGAGTCAATTCTCCAAAACATATACTGAGTCAATTCTCCAAAAACAATTTGTGTAGTATTGAAAAACTAAGTAATTAACAGGAACTTGACAATAAATAGTGGCTAAGAACAAAACACAAAGATTTGTGTCGTCATAATACGAGAATATCAAATTGCTAGATCACTTATGTTCAAAAGATTCGAACAATATATATTAACGAAGTAGAAAAATAGTTGTGACCAACAAATAGCTTCTTGCTGGGTGTTAAAAAGAGTCGAACGTAATATGTGAAACTCAACATTGAAATGAGAAACCAAAACCGAAGCTGAGCGAAAATTGTCGACAGAGTCAAGACCCAAAACCAATACAAAAGCTTTCAAATTTTTTGGATGAGTAACACAAACGCTGCACCAGTCCTATCACTAGAACAGATCCATAAAAACATAAAAACTATTAGGGATTTGATTAACACATCTCCTAACTCTTTGGAGCTACCTTTTCCTTAGCCTTTTGAAGCTTCAACACCTTCTTCACAATCTTTTGCTCCTCCACAAGGAATGCACGGATTATTCTGTCATCAAAGTATCATACAAAAACTCCTTTTAAGTTTCGTAAATTCGATCTTTGGTTAAAAAGCAACAGAACAGTAAAAGTAACTAACCTTTCCCTGACGGCAGAACCAGATAAAACCCCACCATAGGCACGGTTCACAGTTCTCCTGTTTCTAGACAATCTAGATCTCTTGTACTCAGCAGGCCTCAAGTGAGGAATCTAAAGAAGCAAAAACAAGAGTTAGATGCAGAAGAAACTGCCACAAAACTGTAACCAAAATGGCAAACAAACACATTAACCTAATTATAATCAAAGAGTGATTCTTTACTTTGGTTTATATACATAGACAAGAAATGAATTTAGAAGAATTATAATTTCTGCCGCCATGTTAGCATAAGAATCCCCTACTTACAAAAGAGGAAACTTGAAAAAAGCGAGGATTGGCACTGAATTTAGCTTATGATTATGTTATGTACTGATGTGGATTCATCTAATCAGGACAAGACCGTCAATAAGCACAAGGTAATACAACGCAAGGCAAGAAATTAGGATTGATCAATACAAAATCTAGTCAATGTAGTTATCACCAATGCATTGGTTACATTCGAAAACAACTTCACCACGATACTCTCTCTATATACCACAAAGCTAACTCAATAAGTACCAATTACAAAAAAGAATCGCAAACTCAAATCAAACATCAGAAACAAAACGATATAACAACTGACTTACACCCTGAATACGCTTGCCGGTAACGGGACATTTTGGTCCACTCGCTCTCTTCTTTGTGGTCTGATACGTTAACTTACCCCCTGTAAATCCAGTGCGCATCCATCAAAATACAGATCGAAGGATAACACAGTACGAATTGAGCTAGAGATGAAGAGAAAGAAGAAGCATACCTGGAGTTTTGACGATCCGATGCTGGTTAGATTTGGTGGCGTAGCTGTGTCGCGACCGGTAAACAAGACGCTGCACCATTTTCGCTTCTCTAGTACCCTTCTTCTCCTAGGGTTTTATTCTCCTCAGCTAGACGGAGCAGAGAAGTAGCTTTATAACCTAGAATCTCTATTTAAAGGGCCTTATATCTTCGACCACCCAAGTGCCCTAGATCGGACGGCTTAAATTACATCTTGTATTGTAATCATCAACGGATGAGATTTGCTTCATCAAAATACGTTGTACGAGCTTGATGGGCTTTATACATAATAGTCCATATATTCTTTATCGATTTTTACATATATCAATCTCCTTTGTTATAAATTCTAATTAATTATATAATAATTTTAATAAACTATGATAACTTAGTTGATTAATATAATTTTAATAAACTATGATAAACTGAGATTAGACGAAGAAAAACGTCCTTGTAATCATTTCGAAACTGATTTCTCTGTTTCAATAATTTTTTTAAAAAAAACTTGACTATAATATATTAGAAAAATGACTAATTTTTTTTTTTACTTGATGTGTAATATTTCATTTATTTCGAAAATTAATTTTATCTAAATGCGATCGAATATTTTTTTAATGTCAAAATTTTACCACGATGTTAAACAAATTCTACGAATTAACGGCAAGATTGATGGAATCAAAGTCAAACAAAATAAATTTGTGGGTTAGGAATTTCAAGTTGGAATTTGACAATAAAATTTGATAGATTAATATCGTAGACTCTAATTCAGCACGTTTAAAAAAAATATATAACTACATATTATAAATTGATGATTAAATTAATTTTTGTAATAAATAAGATATTAATGTAAGATTTAATGATAGAAAAAAAAACTTTTTTAGTCATTTTTTCCTAATATATTTGTATCTAGACTATCATGATTTGGTTTATGTTATTTCCTCAAATATATCACATTTTAAAAAGATAGAAAGACTTTACTTCACCAAATATGTTATTATAAAAACTAAATTAAAATTCACAACAACTAAAAATAAATTTCCCGGAAATAAATAGGAATTGAAGATTTAAATCATTTCCCCTGGCATTAAAAAAAAAAAAATCATTTCCCTGTACTCAAATATATATTATTGCTCAATGATCTTATGTTAATTAACTTGTAATACACATACACTACAGACAGTAACACATTACAAAACTTAGCTAACTACACTTTAAAAGATCATGAGCTGAAGAAAGACAAAAAAAGCATCTTCCTTAAGCTTGTTCTCAATATCTATTTTTTATATATATATATATATAGCCACAGAATTTGAGACGGGCTTTAATTCTAGCAAGGTAACAATGAGATAGATGGTTCCATGTGAATTCTCCGACCATTAAAGCTAATCTTGTTAAGTTTCTCCTGACACCAAACTAACTTCTCAGTCGTCAGCTTCGACATGTTGCTCACTCTTGAAACCAATTTTAATTCTATTTGAGCTATTAGTAACTCATCTTTCACCATACCACCGCCATTTTTCTTTAACTTTTTTACCATACAGCTTTGACTTCTCACTATTTCTTTTACCTTCTTCTCTTTCTGTGCATAGACAACAAACATCTTATTATGTTAAATATTAAACTTAAACTCATCTTTGTCTTTGTCTCTACAAACAAGAAAAAATCAAATTTAAAAAGAACAGATGCCTTATGTTAAATTTAAATATTACTTTATTTTATTTGTTTAATTCAATATTTTACTTTATTATGTTAAATATTAATCTTTAATTTTCTTTTTCGAATAGTACATTTCATAAAATCAGTACCCTTAAAACCATAGTTTTTTTCCTACTAAAGTTTTTTTTTAAGTTTCGAAATATTCATTTAGAATATTTCAATTTAATAATATAAAATATTTTGAGACAAATTATATTTATTTTAAATATCTCTACAATTTTAGTAAATAAATATATCACTTACAAAAAAAAATACCTTGTGGAGATCGCTTCTGATATCTGTCAAGAGTCCAAGATCGAGAGGATCTTGTGGAGACACTTGAGTTTGATGAGAGACTTTAAGCGTTGACTTAAACTCATCTTTGTCTCTACAAACAAACTCAAAGAAAACACTCATTGCTTCTTTAATAATCTCTCTTAAACTCTCAATTTTCACCGCAAATTCTCCTTCATTTCTACACTTTTTACTCTTCCAAGAACGATCATCTGCAAACAATTTCGTATCAAACATAACCTTCAAAACACTGAATTCAAACATATATAAACAAATCCTTACCTCTAACAAGTGGAATCTGAAGAAAATTATGAAAATGGCGACGATTCTTTAAGTAAGTTTCAACTCTAGAAGCGTTTTGAAACGGTTCAGATTCCACAAATCTTTGAAGCAGAACTTGAAATAACTGAAACTCTCCTGCTACTAAATTGTATTGACAAATACTTTGAGTATCGTTTTGTTGAAATTCCAACACTTTTGTGTATTGCCAACGAAGGATTTCCCAAGAAAGACAAATTTGACCAACGTAGACTGTTTCGAAGTCTCTGCTTGAATCTTTAATAAGTTTATCAATGGGGTCAGATTCCATTTCTTGTTTCTTGAACGGCCATAGATTCTGTTTAAAATGTGATTTAGATGCTCTCATTGGTGACTTTTCATTGCTTCTAAGCTTTAGCAAACCTGAATTTCAACACTGTTAGAACCGTTTTATCGAAATAAAATGACGAATGATAAAACCGAACACTTAATCAGAAACTTGACGCATCTAATTACTCATTATTTAGGCAGAAATAAGGAAAAGATTTGTCTCAATTTCTAATATGGGACAAAATTTCACACATATTCATCTGAAGATTTCATACTACTAACTTTGGACAGTCATTTCTCATTCATACGGAATTCAATTTTGACATTTGAGGATACTATCTTATAGCGCTTGTTACGATCTTTCCAACAGTCACAAGAACCAGCCATTTCCAACAATGGAGTTACCCAAAAAAGCCACTAGAAAATCGCATAAAATCACTTTTAAAATATAATTTTTCCTTAATCACAAACCTCATATGATCAAATGAGTTCTCAAAATCAAAGCAAAAACATTCTAAAGAGAATGGACTTATACTTACTTATAGAATGCATTGTTTGAGAATCCAAAACATCGAGTTTTCGCATTTTAATTGCGTAGTTCTTGTAAACCTTGTGAATTTCTGTGATTTTGTCTTTGATGTCCGGTTTAGAATCAATCTTGAGTGGTTTAAGTTCTTGTAATGGAGTCTCTGATTCTTCAAGAATAGTGCATAACCCTCCTGTTCTTGCACTTCTTAAATCTGCTTTCAATCTCTCCACCACATCACTATGATCATACTCATCATCATCATCATCATCAAAACCATCATCATCTAAACCAGGAGTCAACTCTATAAACTCATCATCATCTAAAACGTTTTCTTCTTTAAAGACATCACAACTCATGAACTCATAAACCAACATTTCTTCCTTCTCGTGTTCGGTTAAAGAATCGTCAAATTTCTCCATGAAATTGTCTTTTTTCTCCAGAAAATTAGTCTCAACCGGTTTATCTAAACCGGGATTGTAGTCATGGACAAGAAAGCCAATAGCTTTAGGTTCTTGTATAAAACCAGTAACACTTTTCTCCGATAAACACTCGTATCTCATACTAATCGAAACCAGAGGCCTCGCCTCGACCAAGCTTGTCTCTTTGTCTGAAAATAAAATCAAACAAGAAACTTATATCATCTCCTGTAATCTTCAAATTCCTCAAAATTTTCTACAAAATTTGAAGACTTTTCAAAAAATTTGAAAACTAAAATAAAGAACATATTCTACAAATTTGAAAAAACATGAATAATTCTTTCAAGAAAGTAAATACTAACTCTTTAAATTTGAAGAATCACTATCGACTTTTAATTTTGAAACTATTAGAGCAGACAGAGAATTTAAATTACAAATTCTTCAAATTTTGAGTTAAAAACCAAAAAGTTTCAAATTTTAATCAAATTTGAAGAAAAATTCGAGGAATTAAGATCCAAAAGCGAGAAAGAGAAGAAGAAAAGAAGAAACTTGAAGAAGAAAGAATTAAATTAAATTACCTGAAGAAATTGGAGAGGAAAACCCAGAAAACATCGAGAATTGGGAAAGTGTATAAATTACCGTACAAAAACTGCTTTAAAAGCCAAACTTTATTGAAGAAATCGAAGCAAAACTGCGTGGTAACAAATTTTCTATGGAAACCCATCAAGATTTCACTAAACGGATTTAGCGGTTATAAAGTTTAAAGTAGAAAAAACATGTGAGACTTCGAGGTAACACATGATTTTTCCCCAAGAAAATTACAAGAGTTTTGTTAAAGTCTCTCACTAAACACTATTGCCGACGAAGAAATTAGAGTGAGAGAAAGTGGAGAGTCCACCAAAGGCGTTCAACAAATATTGAATTGGGTTTTGAAGCATCAGGTGCGAGATTTGTGGACTTTAAAAATTACACACCATCTTTGTTATACACATACATTCTTCTATATATATGTAAATGTTAATTGAAAAAGAATATAAAATATGGATTTTTTGGGAGGTCTTTAATCGAAATAAAATGTATTATTGACTATTTTTTTTCTCCAAGAATGTATTTGTTGACTAATTATAGCTACAAATTTGGAATACTTAATTATTCAGCTATATATGTTTTTTTTTCCTATTATTACAAATAAATAACAATAATAATTAATTGATATAGTATAGAAAAAATGTATTTAAAATAAGTGTAAGGTATTTAAAATAAATATAAAATTAATTAATAAGAAAAAATGTATACGAAATGTGAAAATTTTAATTGTAGTGATGTGATTTTTTTTTAATTAATATATAGCCATTATATAGGTAATTTTATCTGCCAGCAATTGTTTAAATAAAGGTAATAACCATTACCAAATAAGCTGATTAATTTTATAAACTAAATTCATGGCATGGATCGTGCTTAGCTTTTTTGTATGCGTCGTTTTGTTAAGAAATATTGCATTTACAATCTATTCAGCTAATGATTTAACACAAAAAAAAAATTACTAGTGTAATATGTTATGGTTAATACATATTGAGTTTGAGATAACCAATTTATTTTGTAATTTTTTTTTTTGTATGTACACCATCCAATTTATCAGTCACCGATGTTCGAAACCAGATACGTTTGAAAAATTAGAAGAAATCACTTATAAGTGAAAAGTACCAAACTTTTTTTTTGCTCCAACATTTTATAATCATATATATATATATATATATATATAATTAAAACATATAGGAAATATCAAAATGTTAAAATAGTAGTAATAATAATAATATCGTTCATTCCACTAAAACCAACTCAAATTTATTTAGTTCTTATTATGTCCCAAAGGTAGAATAAAGATATGTAAAATTATATTGATTTAAATTTATATTAATATTTTTATTTTCTTTAGTTGGTGTGGGAGAAAAGAATATAATATAGTATAACATTATTTTTTTCAGTTGTTGCCTATTGGTATGGGAGAAGAGAAGGGGGCATGCATGGTTTCATATGGGAATACTCAAACAGTCAAAGCTTGCTTTGCTTTTTGGATTCTTCGCTATTTATCACTTTGCGTCAACCATTCACTGCCTTATTTATAGATTTTACCGGTAAAGCCATATATGTATTGCAGATCTTTGGATATCTTAAAAGTATTTTTAGGGTCTTAATTAATGAGAAAAAAATTTGAATAAAACACTTATGTGTTGTGTTTTAAAATTTTAAAGAAGAAAAAAAGTAAAAGTGTATAATTTTATTAGTAAATATTTCATCTATAAGATTTTTGTTGTCGTATGCCCATAGATTGATTCTATTAGCCGAAATAGAAATCAAATAAGTCGTAAAGAATCACTTACCACTAGATTACTTTGTTCGTGTATTTTGTCTATTAGATAAAAAAAAACTAATATTTCATCTATTATAAGTTATTTTATTCAATCGAAATTCTCTATTAATACTGTCGAAAACTTATTTGTTTATTTAATCAAAATTCCCTATTAATATGCGCTAAATAATAAATTAATTTAAATATTTTAACAATCAAAACACATATATATTTTCTAATGTCCGTAAAACAATTATATTTTGTGATATAATATATCTTCTAATATCCCCTTAAATTAATATGTCAAGATCCCAAACACCCAATTTGTAGATAAACATCACAATTTCTGGCAACCAAGAGTTTTGATGACTACATGCCCGACCTTGACATAAGCGAATTTTAAGCATTTTTTTTAAAATGTCCTTTTTAAGTATAAATGTGTTTTTATAACAGAAAAACAAATGTGGTGTTCAGACCAAAGTAAATTGAGACTTTTTTTTTAATCTAGCATGAACTGTATTATTAGAAAAAATATCATATATGAAAAAAGAAATCGAAAAAAAACACTAGATTTAATAGGTATTTATAAATTTGTTTTACGGTAATTGGAAGAAAAAAAAATTGTTTTACGGAAACTTTAATTCATTAGAGTTCTTTTTAAAAGATATTGTGTGTTGATTAAAGATCAATTTACAAATTCGTTAAACAATATTTAATCTAAGACTTTTGTTACTCGATCGGTAATCGTAAGAGTCTTCCGCTACTATATATAGTGACATATTCACTACATGGTTCAAGAGTTTGTAGTAAGAGAACACTATGGACAGTGAGAGAAGGAACAAAAAATCACACGCGCGCCGCCGCCATGCCATGCCGAGTCGGGCCAGGCCGGGCTCAGGCTCGGGCTCAGGCCTTCGGGTCTTTGGATCTTCGGATCTTTGGATCTTTGGGAATATCTCTGGTCTATGGGCTTTGAGCCTTGGGCTTGAGTTTTGGACTTTGGGCTCAAAGTAGTTTTTTTGGGTCAAGTTTCTATGGATTTTTTACTTGGTCAAACGTTGACCACGTCAAAACCCTAGCGGAAATGTGACACAAAGTGTTGACTTGGTCAGCGCCATCAAGCTCAGAAACCCTAACGCTCCACTATAAAACCGAGGTCTCCCTCACTCATTCTCTCTCAGCCGTCAATCGAAAAACACAAAAATTCCAACTCCTCCATTTCTTCTTCTTCTTCTCCTAACGTAAGTCGAGAGTATAGCATAGAATAGGTTCGTAGATTCTGTGATTGGGGGTTGTATCATGGGATTCAAAAATCTCTGCAAACTGCCGGGAGATTTTTTGAGTTAAGGGAAGAGTCAATACTCGCTTCCTCGGATTCGTTTTCCTTAAGCGTTTTTCCGGTCTTTTTTTTACCGTATGTTCAATCCTGTTTTAGAGGGTCTACAGTATTTTCTCTTAAACAATTTGTTTATATCTCTCTTCAAGACATTCATAATGATTTTTCACAATTATAAGTTCGGTTATTCTCTAAATACCGAATTTGTACCAAACCCAATCTATTCGAAATGCATAAAAATCGTTTCAATCATGTATAGGTTAAATGCAAAAAAAAAGAATTCTAAAGTTTCACGACTTCACCAATTATTTCTAATGTTCAAAGAGACATAAATAAAACTCTATATTTTAAAATAACGCAAATAAAACTCTTATGTGAACTTCTATTTGCGTAATTTTAAATTTTAGAGTTTTATTTATATATTTTCAAACATTAGAGTTTAACTAGTAAAATCGTAAAATCCTAAAATCCTAGAGTTTGCCTTGCGTTTACCCGATCATATATACAATTAAACAATTATCCTTTTATGCTGCAAATTAAAAAATCTCTGACTATATTAACAACATCTACCACACAAAAAAACACATGATAAAAATGTGGTCTTTGTCTTTGAGATCGATTGATGACAAATAAATTAAAATCAGCAAAATATGTAGTTTTTGTTGAACACTTGTACTTATATCTATGGTGCAAACAATTGCGTATGATCTCAGCCTTGGACCGTCCAAAATATAGGCAGAGCAAGTCACGGTCCAAATTGTAATTGCTTGACAATATATTTGGCAGACCATGCAAATTTCATATGTTTTAAAGATTCTATAATTTCTTCGATGTGACTTGGCGTCGAGTATGGGCCGTTCTTCTTATGGTACTAGAGAAAATTAATCGGTGGATGTGGATATAAAAGGGTACACGTGTCCCGATAGCTCTGGATATAAAAGACCAAATTAATTTAATAGAAAATTTATTGAGTTACAAATATTGATATGTTGTATTGGATTTAATATTAAAAATACTAAAATTATGGTTATATTGCTATTGAAACTTTTTAGAATTTTGCTTTTAGATATTTGAAAGACTCAATAGTGCAATAAACAGGTGAAAAAACGATGTAACAAAATTGATGAATTATATTATTCTTAAACCTCTCTTTGCTCCAAAAACGTCGTCGTTTTGTTATATTGCTAATGGGCTTTTTACTTTTCTGTTGCAGAAAATAAATATGACTTAATCTCCATTGCTGAAGCCCATTAACATTTGAACCCGTTTGATAATCATCAGACCTTAACCGACATTGGTCTTCAACCTATTATGTAGGTGTAAAATTATCTTACTGTCATGTAAGAATGTTAAAAATTGATTGGATCAAACTTCAAATTCAACAACTTTGATTAAACGATAATTCTATCACTAATTCACTAACATATTGAGAGATAGAATTAGTGAAATTTAAGTAAATTTCTTACCATAAAATATACGACACTTAACATGAAATGTACGATAAACTTTTTGCCATGAAATTAAAACATACTATTTTTTTTTATCATAAAGTTATATTACATACTTTCTGATAAAAAAAAAATATATATATATATATATATATATATTTTACAAACTGAATGTCAAATAGAACAA
>KE150523.1:99073-114145 GCA_000411095.1 Aethionema arabicum
GTTTAATTTATATATTTTGTTAATTAATTTATATATTTTATTTCTAATTTTGTAAAGCTTTAGTTGTAATTAATAATGAAAATTTTTTTAGTTGTAATGGTTAGTTTTAATAGCAAAACATTAATGTAAAATATAATATTGTGGCTTGAAATGACAAATTAAATTTAACACTAAAATATTATATTTAGTGTGATTTTTACACTAAATATAATGTTATTGATGGAGATGCATTTACTCACAATTATTTGTTGTAGCTCAAAATAATGATTAAAAAGAAAAATTTAAGTCTATCTATAAGCTTTTTTCTTTTAATGATTTAACTGGACGTGAGTCATAGGTGAGTTTTTCACTTTTTTACCAGTAGGTTACTTGTTGGTTGAGAGCAAAAACCAATAAAATTAAATTAAAATATTGATAAATAATTGATAGTAAGTGAGAAAAAGAAAAAGGAATATATTCGGAGGAGGATTAATAAGTCCAAAGTGAAGACGTGGCAAATGCCCATTACATGCATCGTACTAAAGGACAATTACAGCTGCTATGCATCTTAATCTTCACACTAAAGCCCCTTCTTTTTCTACTGTTTCTACTTTGAACCATTTATTTCTATTTCTTAGATTTTAACCTTTTTGGTTCTCTTTTGGTTTTTCATATTTGAAGAAAAATTTGAAAAACTGTGTTTGAACGTTTTTTCATTTGTTTTGTTAATATGAAAAATTATTCATATTTTTTTCAAATTTTAAAAATATATTTCTGAAGAAAATTTTAAAACTTATGTTCCAATAAAAAAAATAATTCAAATTCAGGCGATTGTTTATTTGTTTCTTCAAAATGAAAAATAATTTCTTCACAAATTTATTTATGCTATTTTTAATTAATTGAGTATATAAAAAATACCAAAAATTATATTTTTTCATTTTTATCTTTAAATTCAAAAATATTTATAATTTGGTAAATAAAATATTAGACTTGCAACTTTCAAATGCACCGAAACAAAATATCCCAATAGTTAGATGCTTCTTTATGATAATTTAGATACCGATAATGTTAAAAAAAATTCAAATGCAATTTTTGTTATATATTCCTAAAATACCCCAAAAATACTTTGCTTTATCAATAATGGAGCTAATGAAGAGCTTAACGGAAAGATTTGACGAACGTTTTTGTAAAGCTTATTTATATTTATTTGTTAAAGATAGAAAAAAATAATAAAAATGTGTAATTTTCCTTAACCACAAACTTAAAAGACACTTATCTTAGACGACCGACCTCTTCTCGCTTTTTGTCACTAATCGTGGCGCCGCAATTTAGTCTTCCATTAAATATTTACATTATTGATTAGATTTGGGTCACAATTATATGTCTAAGTCTTCTTCTTCTAAACACCTCTCATTTATTTTCAAATTTCATCATTATTTTTCGTCTTCTTTAGTTTATATATGTGCAAAGCTATAGTTTAATATAATATTGGTTACTTTTCTGATTATAAAATCTAGGAGTTTGTTGTTGACATTACAAAAGTTACATAAACAATCGTAAAAATAATAGTATAATATATAAACATATTTTAAGTGGTCTAGGAATTAAATAATATAGAAACCATAACTTTAACCAATATATAAATGATATAAATCACTATGAATGGGAACGAATCAAAAGTGCTCAATTTTAAAGAATAACTTCAGGATATTACACAACATTTGATTTGTTTCACTAGATTAAGAATATAAATATTTTTACATGAATAATTATTTTTTGTATTACATGATAATGTTTTTATTAGTCCATCAATATCGGCTAAATTTATATAATTATTTAAATCTGATATAAAATTCATTTTTTTCTCTCACATATATTTTTTTCTTCTTTTGGACTACAAACTGATCTAGTATCGCTACGCCACTACAGTTCGAACACGGATACTTTGGATATAAAGAGAAAAAATTACACAATGAAAAACTATTAAACCTACCTTGTTCAGACATTTGTTTTTCGTTTTAAAACATTTTGACTATCACTTTTGTATATATTTAAACTTCTTAAATCAATTTTGTATATTGTAATCAGTGTAGCCTTTGTTTTTTTTTATAACTTTTTCCTATTTTTAGCTTTTTTTTTTTAAATATAACAGAGTTGAAAAAAAAATATACTACATTGATTTCATGGGTTGTCGTTTATTAGAAACTTAGTCACCAATCACGCTTAATTAGAATCGAAATCACAATATTCGACAATATTTGACTAAAACCGAAATAATTGAGTGCATAGTTATATTAATAATGATAATGAAACGACGTTGATTTAACAATTTAATACTTAGCAAAATTAACTATTAAAAATTAGAGGTCAAATAACAAAATAAACGTGGACTAGAACAATGGCCTAACGATCTTGTCAATGACCGAAATGGCACGCGTATCACGCGATTCGCCCCACTAGCTTTGGACCCAAATATTTTACATGTCCTTCTCGCATAACGTTTTTATTTCTGTTTTTTAATTTGTTTAGATTAGTTTAATATATAGAGCAATACTTCATTTTTTTTGTTTGGAAAATGCAATGTTTCATATTTAGTTATAATTAATTTTACATCCGTGAATATATGTTAATTTTATAAATAATTTATTGATCAATATTTTATAAAAGATTATATCAATACTAGATTGTTCTAATTAGGGTTGGACATTTTATATGATCCGAATTAATCCGATCCGAACGGTTTCGAAATCATCTGAACCGATTTTAATCTGAAAATTTATAAAATCAAAACAGTTCATTTTTTTAGTTTGAGTTTTGGTGTAAATCTGAACCGAACCCGAAAAATGAGAACAACCCAAAAAATCTGATTAAATTTTTTTCAAAAAATATTATTAATTATATTCAAAGCAATAACATGTAGATTAAAAAAATAATGTATAAAAGAATCATATTTTGAAGATCACAAACGTAATTTCTATTTGTTTTTGTTTGATTATGGTTTCAATTCGATCCAAAATCTAAACCAATCTGAACCAATCCGAATTTTAAGACCCGAACGGTTCAAGTTTTTTTAAACCCGAAAGACCCGAAACTCAAAAAATCCAAACCGAAATAAATTTAAAACCCGAATGGTTTGACTTTTTAAAACCCGAAATCCAAAAAATCCAAACCGAAATATCTAAATAATCCAAACACCTAGACCTAGTTTTAATATCTGAAATAGTTAAAAAAAATAGATATTAGAACATTTAAAATTTAATAAGATTTATAAGTAAAAAATAGTGAGAATTAATGTAGAAATAGTGATTTGTTTTTTTTTTACTGTTTCACCTAACTAGATGTGAATTAAACTGTGGAAAAAAAATGTGAATTAAACTCAAAAAATTAGCACAATCTCTCACTTAAAGAAATTAAAAAAAAAATCAAACTCTTTTTTTTTTTGCCTTAATCAAATTCTTTCTTTAAATGTATCACAATAGTTTTTTTTTCCAACTTTCTTTTCCCATGCTATAAGTGAAAAAAAAAAACTTAAATTATAAGGCCAAAAATATGTCCAAGAATACGCCCCAATATATATTATTGGGCCGGGCCTAAAAACCAAATCAAGGAAAGAAAGTTTCGAGTAGCACTCGCCACTCGGCAACTGATCCCTCGTGCTCGTCGGTTCCTGGTGGCGTCGTACCAATGAATCTCCTTGTCGCCGTGTGACGGGACGGCTCAAGCGGCGGCATAGTTTAGCTTCTTCGTAGGATGTCTCCCAAATGGAACTGTAAGTCCTCCTTCAATTTTTTTTCTTCCATTTTGGAGTTTACTTAATCACTTAGTAGTAGAATCGCATAGTTTCTATCCATTTTTCTTGTGATTCAAACTGTTTTAAGATCGATCGTATGGAATCGAGAGATTTAAACCTTTGAATTCGGTTTAGCCTCAAAGAGTTAGGTGATCTCTGTAACTCATAAATTATTCATCAGGCTGAGCTCTGGTTGATAATCTAGGATACATTTTAATGATTCGAGATGCTTTCATGTGGAATCCTTGATTTCTGATACCCTGCTACTACATGATTGCAATTTCTGATAGAACTCCATTGTCTTGAACTTTCATTGTGAACTAATTGACAGCTCGGTATTGTTAGCATTAGGACACGATTAGATGGGGGTTTAGGGTTAAAGAGACGTTTCAAAGTGTAGTTTCTAAACAATCAAAACTTCAGATACGATTATATACATAGTATATTGTTTTGGTGGATAACAAAGCAATGAAGAAGAACAAAACTTATAACGAATTGTCACCAAACATAGAATTAATGTAAACAAAAGGGGAATCCTTCTTCAAAGAGATATCTGAAAACAACTATGTATTCTCCTGGTCTATCTGAACAGACAGTTCTGTTCTGTTTACCAGATGGCTTCAATAGCCAATATTCCGTGTCTTCTGAGTTCAAATCTATACTTGAAACAAAACTGAGATAACCCAACTAACCCACCTCTAGCTTCATAAGGTTGATCGTCGTGTGCTTGCATTTCTATAGTATATGTCCTTTCTGTATTTAGGTGTTCTTGTCCTCCACAAGAAAATGGCAGAGGGATATATCAAGCTTTGTTGTGGATAGGATCTGAGCCTCGTCTGACACGTCTCTTGCTTGATTGGTATGAGTCATTTGTAGTCTTCCTTTCTTTTTGCGTCTTTTTTGTTTTCACTTCATTCTTGTTAACGTCTTCAAGAATGCGTTGGTTTTGCTTGAGCTTACCTTGATCTTCATGGTTGTTCCTGAAATGAAAGCCTGGTTCCTTTAGCTTAGCAGTTTCACATAGATGAACTCCTGCTTTATGTTCTTGTGTTTTTCTGAGGAAAAACTCTCTTCTTCTCATGGCTGAGACCTTATATCTGCTGTCTGCTAGTAATCCTATGCAGACAAGAAGAAAAAGCATAATTCTTGTACTGGAACCCAACATTTTTTTTCTCTTAGCAGACAAGAAGAATCAGAGTATCTTTCTTTTGCTGGAAAAAAATAAGAGAGATAGGAGTTATGAGTTTATAGTCCTTGTGAGTTCAATTCTCATGTTGTGTCCCTTCCTGTAGATATAGTCCTGTTATATATGAGTTATTGGGATTTGGAGGGAGCTTTAAAGTGTAAAGCACAGTGGGGTCCTTGGTCCCAGGGGAATTTAGATTCACCAAAAAATCTTGCTTTGGAAATCTAAGTAGATTAAGGCTGTTACGGAAGAATCTGACAATGATTGTACAAAAGAGTTCAGTACACGACTACTGCTCGGAAGTTAAGTATCTTTCTTCATCGGTTTTCTCTACATCTCTAACATCTATTCTTTGCTTTTGTCTAACCATATCCATATCTTACTTAATCTAGGGGCTTGGTTATAACTTATAAGGCAATTTTTATGCTACTACTAGTTCTATTTGCTTTGTTTCCTTCTGCATATATTGAAGAATAGTGTCGGTTTTAAAAATACGGGGGTTTGAAACAGAATTTGAACTGTGGACCGATGTTTCATATAACGAAAATAAATGAAATTTTGTATGTTAGAGTCCATATAATTTGGGGATTGAGGTGAATGCTTCATCTAGTTTGTTAGGAGTGACCCTGGTTATAACCAATGTTTATAAAACGTGACATGTTCATTAGACTATAAATAACGTTTAGGCATGATTTAGACGAATGTATATACTTATCCATATGTACATGTAGATGTAGTAATATGTAATATTGTAAAGCTAGATTATATATGTAATGCAATGTGACAAATCAATATTAGTTTTATTGATAGAAAAATATATTACAAAGAATGCTACATGACATATCTTTATCTATATTGACGAATGCTTTTTACTTGATTTCAAAATTTTGTACTTGGAGGTGTACAATGCCTTTAGCTTTTCAGAACAATTAATGGATTCTATTATAATTTAAGTTTACGCTTTTCTATGCTGTGAATTCTTGTTATGTCATAATTCCTTTGTTGTTAAGAAAAGTGGTTTTGTTTGGTTTTTTTTTGTTAAATGGCGCAGGAACACGGCGGACCAAAGACATGGGCCACGAAAATCGTTAGTACTATTCCAATGCTACAGCCTACAGGAACAAGCTACTCATATAAAGCATTCAACTTTGGCAAAAAAAAAAGAAGGTACAACAGAGTAACCCTCTTCGAAAAGAAACAAATACATTATTTTTTTTTCTCTTTAAGAATGATTCTTTATATTATTCTAAGATCTCTCTCTTCACTTTAGGGTTCCTAGCTCGCTTTTTTAACCAACAACATCGACTGCATGTTTAGTTGTGCCATTTCGTCTTTATCTTCTCGTGAAAAGCATTTCAATATCCAAAAAAATAACCATAGTGTAAGTGTAACACCTTATAGTTGATTTTACTTGCAATATACTGTGGTAATTTAGTATAAAAGCTCCTGAAGATGTAAATAAACCAGAATTACCTAAATTAGTTATTATTCTGTGTGATTTGATTTAGCTAGTTTATGGTAATTATGCCTTTTGAGTTCTTGATTCATCTTGTATGCAATGATTCTTAAAGACCCACTTCTGTTTAATTATTATTCTTTAATTTGCTTAATTAAATCTCATTTATTGATACGGGTCTTTTTCTTTATCTGACTAACCTTTTCTTTACTGTTGTCATCTATATTTTTTGTTTTTGTTTAAGTTTAATTTTATTTATCACATGCAACTTGGAACATTCTGAAGCATCAGGTTCTGTTTCAAAGTAACTTAATTTGAAACTAAGAGGATTAGATTTTGCTTGCAGCTTCAAAAACAAAGCAAGAGACCAGTCGTTGGTCCAAAAAACAAAATACCCATTTGGTGATTTTCAGTTTACCCTTTGCTTTTTCTGCATTCTCGAGGTTAGTCCTAAAGTTGCAACTTTTCCTTTACTTCAAAAAAATAAAACAGAAATATAAATTTTTTTTAAATAGGATAATGAGATCTTGAATGGTGATCCTTATAGGAGAATGTTTAGTTTTGTTTCCTTTTAAAGATAAAGTTAAAATATTCTTATTCGGATTGGGATGTCTTTGATGTGACCAATGAGATCTCTCATGTGGTCGGAAGTATAGCCACCATGACATGAGAAAGGATACTAAAGAATTTTAAAGTAAAACAAAGCAAAACTTGGGTTATTATTGGATTATAGATGATGGTGATGATGACGATGATATTGTCTTTAATGGACAATTAATAAAATAAATGGATGATTATTGATTACAGTAGCAGATGCTAAGTTTCTAGTATTAGCATAATAGATAGGATTTGTTTACCAATCTTAGATATCGTATCTTAAGATCATTTTCAACTCATACTTTAAAACTTAATTTTTGAGGAATTTTTGTTTCCACAAACTTTAGAACTTATTTTTAAGGTTTCAAAATGGGATTAAAGCAAAAAAACATTTCACCTTTGACCATTATGCAAAAAAAAAACGTTCAATTTTGAAAATCTGTTTTTAAACCGTTAATTTTATTAATGACGTTTTTAAACCTTCAATTTACTAATGACGTTTTTTAAACCCTCAACTTTACTAATAATGTTTTTTAAACCCTCAACTTTACTAATGACTTTTTTATACGCTTTGTTAATTTTTTTTTAAAACTCTTACATATGTCCACTAAAGACATTAAATAAAACGTTGAGTTTAGTAAAATTACAAAAAAACACAAAATAATCATGATAAAACACTAAAAAAAATCATATTTATGGTTAAAATATAGTTAAATTTTGGAATAATTTTGGTTAATTTAATGTTAATTTGATGTTAATTTTAGCGTTACATTTAGTGTGAGTTTTAGAGTTATATATTGTGAACTTTAGAGTGAATTTTAGGGTGAATTTTAGTGTTAACACTAAAACTAACAATAGAATTCAGTACATATCGACACTAAAATTTAAATTAAAAGTAAAACTAAAATTACCATTAACATGAACATAAAAATCAACACTAAATTAACCAAAATTAACCAAAATTAACCCAAAATTTAACCGTAAATATGATTTTTGTTATAAAACATGTTTATGGACTCATTAACCGGCCCATTAGGATTTACTATTTTCCCTTGTATCCCGAGATTCATGTATATATATTAAAGCATATGTCTAATAAAGATTAAATTGACAACATGTTATCAGCACGATCGTTCTCAAAAGCTTGAAAACCCTTAAAATCCTGGATTTCAATGTGGAAACCATTTAGCTTTATATCTTTGAAGCTCAATAGATTTCTCTTTGAACTGGGTGGGTATAGGGCATTTATTTTTCTAGATGTGTGTCGTTTGATAACAATAGGTGGGCTAGGCCGAGACCTTCAATTAGGCTCGATACACCTATTATTGTGTTAATGTTTGCGGTTTTTATAATGAGATTTATGAAATAAGTCTTGTTTTTTAAGATGGTGTGGCTGGATCCACTATCCACCATAATGATATCCATGTTTGCATTCATATCTTCATTAAACAAGAGGTATAATTTTAGTAAATAAATAAATAAACCAAAACGAGTTCATAAATCAAATAAAACATAAGTTTCAAAATGCAAATCAAGGCAAAATAAAACAAATCCCAAATGAAAACCATAAAAAATAAATCAAATATTTTAATGTCGAAATCAGTCGAGAAGGTCTGAGATCCGGTAATCCATGGGATCAGCCTTGTCGTTGTTGAAATCACTTTCATCTTCTTGGTGAACCATATTGGCCTGAGGATGATCTTTCCCACGTTTCTGATATAGCTCACATAGGAACTTGGGAGTACAACAATTCTTGGCCCAATGATTTGTCATCCCACAACGGAAGCAAGGTGATTGATTGGACGAGCGGGCTGAGTGTGTCGGTTTAGGTCGCTTGCCATGTTTTCCACATCCATAGCCACGTCCACGACCACAATATGAGGATCTGTCACGGTGGACATAGTTGGTTTCTCTTTTGGCTCTTTCAACTTGATGGACCTCAGGTACCAGGCTGATCTAGGAGGTCTTTGAGCACTGTTCCTCATCAACAATTCATTGTTTTTCTCTGCTAGGATTAAACAAAAGATCGAATCCTCGTAAGTTGTACATTTTATCGCGCGATATTGTTGCTGAAACACAATATTTTGAGTATGAAATGTTGACAATGTCTTTTCAAGCAACTCATTGTCAGACACATCTTCGCCGCAGATTTTCATGATTGAAAAGATCCAAAATAACTCGGAGTTGTAGACGTCTACGGATTTAAAATCTTGGAACCGTAGGTTTTTCCAATCGAACTTGGCTTGGGGCAACAACACTGTTTTCTGGTGGTCATACCTCTTTTTCAGTGTCCCAAAGTTCGAGTGAGTTTTCAAGCGTGATGTATTGATTTTTGAAGCTCTAGGCCAGGTGGTGGCAAATATGAAATATCGCCTAAAACTGATCTTTGAGAGATGCGGTGTTACCATCATTGATGTAATCACCTAGTCCTTTAGAGTTGAGAAAATTTTTAGTGCCAAGAGCCTACTGGAGATTATTATCTCCCGAGACATTGAGTGTCACGAATTCAATCTTTTGGATATTCGACATCTTTAAAAATATGAAATTGATTTTATTAGGGGATCATATATTTCTAAATAAATTTTTAATGAATCATGGTGCATGGTTTCAGATTCATTTTTCAGAAATTTTCCTTAAATAGAAAAATTTACTATTTATGGAAACTTGCCAATTTTTAAGAACTTTCTATAAATAAAAACTTTATATTTATAGAAACTGCTATATATAGAATTTTGATATTTCGGGGAAGCATACTATTTTAGGAAACTTTCTATTTCAGAAGATTTCTATTTCGGGAAAGTTTGTTCGAAAACCAAGACTTTAGAAAAACCCGGTTTGGATCTATTCCGATCTATTCGGTTTTCCAATATGTTTTTTCAATGCAAAAAAGAATAAGAACCCTAAAGCTATAATTCATATAAACCCTAATCCGTTTTCTATCATTTAAAATGTGGTTCATGTTTTTGTTTTTCAAGCGTTTTGAAACCGCAAATAAACCTTAAGCTAATCGCGGCTCAACCACAAAAAGATCCCTAATCTAATCGCTGCTCAACCGCATGAATATTTTGACCGTTTAAACCTCGATTCATAAACCCCCAAAGACGTGTTTTTTCAATCGCTCAAAGCCCTAATCGTTTTTGTAAACCGCATAAAACCGTTTATCCTTAATCGTACAAAAAAAACCGTAAACCAAATAGAAAACCAGAACTAAGTATATTCAAATCTCTGAACTGCAGCCAAAAATCCCTAAACCGGTAATGAAACCGGAATCCTAAACCGGTTTAATTATGTAATCATTAAACCGAACTTATGTTCGATATAATCTAAACCTGATTTTTCTAAAGTCTCGGTTCCCGAGCAAATTTTTCTGAAATAGAAATTTCCAGAAATAGAAAATTTTCTAAAATAGTATGTTTCCCTGAAATATCAAAATTCCATATATGACAATTTCTATAAATATAAAGTTTATATTTTTAGAAATTTTCTAAAAATGGCAAATTTCCATAAATAACAATTTTTTCTATCTAAGGAAAGTTTTCAAAAAATGAATCCCAAACTCTACACCATGATTCATTAAAAAACTATTTTGAAATATATGATCCCCTAATGAAATCAATTCCATATTTTCAAAGATGTCGAATATCCAAAAGGTCGAATTCGAGGCACTCAATGTCTCGGGAGATAACTGTTTCCAGTGGGCCCTTGACACTAAAATTTTCCTCAACTCGAAAGGACTAGGTTATTGTTTTACCGATGGTAACACCGCATCTCTCAGAGATCGGTTTCAGGTGATATTTCATATCTGCCACCACCTGGCCGAGAGCCTAAAAAATGAATATCTCACGCTTGAGAACTCACTCGAACTTTGGAGGGACACTGAAAAAGAGGTATGACCACTAAAAAACGGTGTTGTCGCCCCAAGCCAAGTTCGATTGAAAGAACCTACGGTTCCAAGATTTCAAATCCGTAGACGCCTACAACTCTGAGTTATTTTGGATCGTTTCAATCATGAAACTCTGTGGCGAAGATGTGTCTGACAATGAGTTGCTTGAAAGGATATTGCCAACATTTCATACTCAGAATATTGTGTTTCAACAACAATATTGCGTGATGAAATACACGACTTACGAGGATTTGATCTCTTGTTTAACTAACCGTAGCGGAGAAAAACTATGAGTTGTTGATGAGGAACAACGCTGAAAGACCCCCGGTAGAGTGAGATCTATCCCAACAACCCAGAAAAGAGGCGCCAACAGACCACCCAGGTAGTCATCCTTACCACGCTGTGTAGCTGTCAGCCTTCTAATCCTCCCTCTACAAAGCATCTTGCCAAATATGAACCTTATGTTCGTCTAAGCGTCTCTAGAGCATCAGCTCTAACAGCAAGTGAAAGAACAGTGAGAGTAGAGTCTGGGAGACCATAGTATAACATCGCAATATCATCAGTGGTGGCATTCCCTGTCTCTTCTTTCCCGAAGAACACCGTACCAAGGATTTTAAGAACGATACGAATGACCGGGTTCCTGACAGCGGTGAGCTTCATATCGCTAGAGGCGCCAACTTTGGGATCCCCAATAGCTCTCCATAAATCCCAGATGAACAACGAGTTCTTAGCAAGGAACTCAGTACCAGTCTTGCTCGCATCAAATCCGTATGCATCACAAATCTGGGGGACAGACATTTGATACTCCAACCCACGGAGCATAAAAGCTATAAAGTACTGTCGCCCATCCTCTAAATCAACCTGATCGACATGGTGAAAACTGATAGAGGCAAAAAACTGCGTACACAACTCTGGATAAACCGGATGGCGCTCTTCAGGGAGATTCCCAACACTCATATCTCGGAGGATGCCCGTGACCGAATCATAGATACTTGACGTCTGGAGGAAATGGTGATAAATCCTAGGAATGGGGTTGAATCTGACCCGAAGCCAGTTGGGTTAGAAAATGCTATTCATGTCGTTCCATGCTTCCCCTAGTGCTCGGGTTGTCAAATTGTGGAGGTGAGAGAGTCTCGAGGCATTATGTGCTCTCGGCTGCAGATGGTCCAAAGGGAAAGTACGCAGATCATCCCTAGGCCATGGTAAGACGCATGGACGGTTTTGTGATGTGCTTGGGGCTGTCTGGACTCTGTCAGTTGCTGGATTCCGTTGGCGCTTGCGTGGAGGCATCTGCAAAGAATAGTCAGAAATCAGTTCATAGAAATATCAAGAAAATGGTTATATGGTTTCTTACTATTTCTACGAACTGATTTCTGACTTTTCTTTGCAGATGCCTCCACGCAAGCGCCAACGGAATCCAACAACTGACAGAGTCCAGACAGCCCCGAGCACATCACAAAACCGTCCATGCGCCTTACCATAGCCTAGGGATGATCTGCGTCCTTTCCCTTTAGACCATCTGCAGCTGAGAGCACAGAATGCCTCGAGACTCTCTCACCTCCACAGCTTGACAACCAAACATGAGACAAACAACAACTTTAGACCTCCATTCAATCCACTTCCACTTCAAAAGGACACATCTCAAGATGAGATTAAAAGAATGTCAACTCCTCCTAGCCAATTTTCAAAAAGTTGAAAGCAAAGTTGAAGACTTTGCTACAAAGCTAGAAGCTCTTTCTACTCATGTCAAGACCATGGACAACCAAATAGCTCAACAAGCCGAAGCCATCCAAAGGCAACACGGAACTCTTCCCGGTAGACCTGATGGTAATTCTAGACATGCCAATGTAAATGAGATGATGCCTTGAGGAATGGGAGAGAGCTAGTCTCACATGAGATGATGCCTTCTATGCCTTAGGGAAATGAGAAAGTAGATGAGTCTTATTTTTCCACAACATGTTTTGATGGCAATGGGGACTTTGGGGAGAAACCACCAATTCTCGAGGAAGAAAGATACTAAAGCGACTAGTCGCCACTGCTGCCATGCTGGGGAGAAGATGCGAACACGCCTCGCTCGCCACGCTGGTAAACAGCTACACTCCGCGCTCCAGCTGCATCCTCGTCCTCTGCATGCTCCTCATCCTCAGAAACCTCAGCTCTAGGTGGTGGATCCTCTCGTCTCGAAGCTCGACGGCTAGGTTCTCCTCTCGTCTCTACGGAGTGGCGACACCTACAACCAAAGCGTGCAACAATCATCCTATAGACCTTTTCCAAGTTGTTGTTCTGCGCTCGCCATCCTGTCCTCGGGTCATTTGAAATCAGCTCCCACTCTGGAGCTCCAGGGAGTGGTGGAAACTACTCAAGCAGTGACTGAGAATGGCGTGGAGGGGATCTAGTGGTGGCTGAAGGCCGCCGAGAGCGCTCTCTTGCTACGTTGGGAAGGTCGAGAAGTAGATGGCTGGAAACATCAAAAGCTAATCCAGAAGGTGAGTCAGGAAAGGTCAAATCTCCGACCGGAAGCCTCACATACAATGCCTGACCCTCCTTGACCTTAAACTGGTGAATCCTTGGTTTCGTCTTGAAGATCCTCGCGTTCTTGAAGTGCTGGAGGTCAAAGAAGGCTCTCCTCTCGTCAATAGTCTCCACCAAAGTCAGGTCTATCCCGGCTGCACGAAAGAGAGGAGCTAAGAGTCCGCCTAGACAGTCATCCTTCCCTCGCTCCTTAGTTGTCAAACTTCGGAGCCTTCTCTTCTTAAGCATCTTTGCAAAGATATACCCAAGGTTCACCGTCAAGTCATGTGGAGCGTCGGCCCTAACATTAGGGGGAAAGAAAGTAAGGGCAGAGTCAGGGAGAGCGTCGTAAAGCATCGCGACATCATCTGTGGAGACGTTCCTTGTCTCATCCCGTCCAAAGAACACCGTCCCTAAGATCTACATGACAATCCGGATCACTGGGTTCCTAATGCTTGTGTTCTTTATGACACGGGTACGGTCAGCCTTAGGGTCTCCAATTGCCTTCCAGAGCTTCCAAATGTACAGTTTGTCCTTGTGAGAAAATTCTGTGCCGGTTTTACTCGAATCCAAGCCATATAACTCGCAAATCGGTGTGACCGATAGCCTATATTCCACCCCACGAATCATGAAAGCTATAAAGTAGCTGCGTGCGTCTCTCATATCGGCCTGATCAACGTGGTGAAGGCTAACCAAAGATAAGAACTGGGCACACAGCTCAGGATAAACTGAATGTCGCTCGGTAGGAAGGTTTCCAACCCCCATATCCTCGAGAAGCCTGATGATCCAACTATAAGTCCCAGTTTCCTCCAAGATAAGAGTCTCAATTTTTGGAGTCGGGTTGAACCGAACCTTAAGCCACTTGTTGTATAACACGCTATTCATGTCGTTCCACGGCTCACCAAGTGCTCGAGGAGTTAAGGTGCGGAGATCGGTGAGATTGGAGGCGTTCTGAGCTTCCGGTGGCAAGTGACCAAAAGGGAAGGGCAATAAGTCTCGTCTTGGCCATGGAAAGACACCTGGCCTTAGAGCTCTATGAGGTGCGGAGGTTGAAGACTGGTCTGCGTTAGTGGTGGTGTTCCTTCTTCTCTTTGGAGACATCTGAAAAAGAAAGAAAAGATGAAAATCAGTCCACAGGAATAACAATAAGAAACAATATGATCAATGGCTAAAACGAGACAATAGATAAGTGGAAGTCTGAACCAATGTCAAATGAGTTCGAAATCGGTGTAAAACAATTGAAACTAGCCTAAAAACAGTAGCTAGCATCAAACTCATGCAAAGAAACGCTTTAAGAAATCCACGAAATTCAAGTAAATGTCTAAAAATTGAAATATATGCCATTATCAAAACACCAATTTTCAAAATCAAACTCAATTGCATCTCATAAGATAATCTAATAGAATTTAAGCACATTTCATTCATTGTGGCATACAATTCGAGTTAAGAGCAAAGAAACCACGAAGAACAAATGAAAACAAGGTGAAAATCTCGAAAAACTCTTTGAAAATTCCCAAAATTCAAGCTTAAACCAATGAAAACGGATTTATGTTGAATATTAAGTATGAAAAGGATTTGAAACGAGTAAAAGCGAGTTTTGGGGCTTTCAATCCTTTTCATACTTAATATTCAACATAAATCCGTTTTCATTGGTTTAAGCTTGAGTTTTG
>KE150524.1:50685-63054 GCA_000411095.1 Aethionema arabicum
TACTAAACTTCTAAACTCAACCACTTTCTTGAAAGATTTGAGCAACAAAGTCACGTGACCTACACATGGCTTCCAAAGGTTTATCTTTAGGCATTGTAACACCTTTACCTTCACTCATATCAATTTCTTCTTCACTTACTCTTTCCCAATCCAAACATTGTATCAACGACCCAAGAGTTAAACTCACTAGCCGTTGAGCCAATCCGGACCCCGGGCACGCTCTTCGTCCTAACCCGAACATCATTAACTTATGAACCTCTCCTTCTTTTTCGAATCTCTCTGGTTTAAACCTTGTGGGGTCCTCCCATAGTTTAGGATCTCTATGTATGGCCCACACATTGGTTAATAACATCGTACCTTTCGGCATATCGTAGTCTCCTACTTTACAGTCTTCTGACGCGACGTGAGGAAGTAATAAAGGGACTGATGGGTATAAACGCAGCGTTTCGAAGATAATGTTTTGGAGGTAAGGTAGATTTGAGATGTCGGATTCTTGTATAAGTCTTTTTTGACCTATTTTTGTGTCGATTTCTTGTCGAGCTTTGTGGAGTACTTGTGGATGGTTTAATAAATTTGATAATGCCCATTCTAATGTTACTGCTGATGTATCGGTTCCTGCTAGTATCAAAGCCTGCAAATTACATTATATACACAAAAAGTATGATTATATATAAGATCTCAAATAAAAAATGTGAATTTAATTACTAACACCAATATATACATTGCTAGTAAGATCAAACTAGTGAAACTTGTGTCTCTATGTGTTAATATTTTGTAAACGAAAAACAAAATTTCAAATTTTAAAAGAATAAATCTATTTTTTTTTTTGTGTTTGAATCCTAAAATTTTCAAAACCGACCCTATACTAGATATATTTCCCATAGTTAACACGGAATTAAAACGTACTAAAAAATGTTAAATACAATTATACAAACAATTATCCATATATTTTTTTTTTGTGAAATTGTTTCTAATTTTAGTTTAGAAATAATAATATAGGGAATATGAGTTTATACAAAAATCAGTTTACACACAATTTTATATAATATTGTATCATCTTATAGCATAGTGTAAAAATAACACCAATAAATATTTCAAATTGTTTTTTTCCAACATATTTCAAATTGTTATAAATAAAATAATTTTATAAAGTTAAAAATATTTATAAAAAACATATTTTTATACGTGATTTATATTTGAGATTAACCAAAAAATTACTAATATCTAAATTTTAAATTTAATATAAATGACTAAATAGAAAAAACGATATATAAGAAAAAAAATATTTTTAAAATGCCAATTTTATAATAGCATATTAACATAATTTTTGTATATAGAATAAATGTTGATATATATATATAATTAATCAAGAACCTAGATGCTTATTAATTCTTGAATTTTGAAACCACTTACAAGTGTATTTCCTTTGATGATACGATCTGTATAATACTCAGGTTGCGATTCTTGTAAAGAAAGCAAATGATCAATCATCGTATTGCTTAATTTCTCCTTTTGTGTTCGTTTTTCATCAATCAAACCTTGCAAGAACTCATCTAAACGACCAGCTAAGTTCTTGATCCGTGACTCGTAATCGATGAACAATCGCAAGATCGGTAAGTAATCAATGGCGTTTCCGGCACCGGAACTGTTAAAGACTTCTGCTATAAGATCACGAACGTGTTTGGCTTCTGTATTGTCTTCAAGATCATCGCCGTAGTAACGTTTTCCAGCTACCATTCTTATGATGTTGTTGAATGTTAAGTCTGAAAACATTGGTTTCATCTCTACTTTACTAAATTCCTGCAAAAAATAATTATATAAAATCTTTCTTTTAAACCAGTTTTTAAATCTTTCTAACAAAAAACGACGTAATTTGGTTTTAAAGCATAGGTTATATATAGGGTCTGTTCTTTTGCCTCTCCAGTCCCTGGTGACAACGACAGGTTTCGGCGACAAAATTCTTGCTTTTTTGAGCGTCGCTAAGTTGCTGAGACCTATCGCCAAAACTCGTCATTGAGCTGTTCTTTTATATGTCGCTCAGCGATAAATTTCAACGACACGTTTCGGCGACAAAAAATTAAACGTTGAAATGTTTAGCGATTCGAATTTTCAATTGTTCATCCCCGAAACATGTCGTTGGTTCAACGACAAGCAAAAGAACAACCGTCGTTGTCGCAACCAAAAGAACAACATTACCCGTTGGACAAAATAACAAGCCCACAGTCATGTATTATATAATCACTAATATTATCTTAGATATGTGTATCATACGGTTGAAACCAAACCAAAAAAAAAAAAATTTAATTTTTGTTTTTTCTTAAAAAAATTTGTTCTAACAAAATTTGGTTATAGCACTGATGTATATAATAAAATCATACAAAAAAAAAACT
Organism: Aethionema arabicum; assembly: GCA_000411095.1. NCBI lineage: Eukaryota > Viridiplantae > Streptophyta > Magnoliopsida > Brassicales > Brassicaceae > Aethionema > Aethionema arabicum. The sequence goes on from KE150524.1 coordinate 53,076, forward strand.
TTAACAAGTAGAATGCAATTTATGTACATTTTTTTACATTATGAAAAACAAATTTCTGTTATTTTTTTTATATCATTAATAACATTCATGAGTTTTCAGGATTTTAAAACTCTGATTTTACTATAAAATAATCATTGATCTATAAAAATCTAATGTTCTTGCCATATATTTTTACTTTGTTGTACCATTTTTTGCCATATAATATTACTATTATTTCATTATATATTCATTTAGAAAATTAATCACACCTGTACAAAATATTTATAATTATGATAAATAATTTTAAAATAATTTTAAAAGACGTTACACTATTACACGGAACACTTGTCACCTCACAACTTTTTATTAGTATATATATTTATAAATTTTATATAAGGATTAAGGACTATATTTTTTATAAGTTAATGAATAATATGATTTGTTAAAAAAAAATAGAAATATTATACACATATATATAAATTATATAAAATGAAGGAAAAAAAATATAAATTATACAAAATATTTTTTTGTTTAATGGATAAAAAAGTTGACTTACTTGTGAGAAATTCTTAGAGAGACGCAGTATAAGTCGCCGGATCTCATCTTTCCGAACATACAAGAACTTATTAAGCCGTTGATTAGAAAAAATCTCGACGGCGCCGATTCGCCGGAGATTCCTCCAGTGTTCACCGTACGAAGCTGCTATCATTGTACTGTTATCATACGCTATATGTTTACCAATTATGAAATTTGGTCTATTAGCCAATACGACATCGTTTTTTGTAAAACACTCCTCAGCGATCTTGTGTGATGAAACCACGAAAACGAGTCGATTTCCGAGACGGAGGTGGAAGATCGGAGCACCGCCTAGGGATTGAGATAAGGAGAAGAAAGTACGGTGGAGTGGTGGTTTTCGTAGCCGGAGATGGCCGATTACCGGTAAAGCCCATGCCGGACTTGGAGGTAGATTTGGTTTCCGTTTTAATTTTCCGATTAAGAAATATAGAGAGATGAAGAGGAAGATGAAAGTGAAAATTAGGGTTTGAGTTTCCATTTTTTGATCTTATGATCTTAGGAGCAGTGATTTCTGTATAAATAGATACGAGAAAACAAATTCAATTTTGGTTTTATCTCTCGGATTTGGAAAAGTCAAAGACGTGGTCAATAAGAAGATTGGAAAATTCTTCTATATACAGTGTATTGAGAACAATGGAGTCTATGCACACCAAGTGTTCGACAAAATAACAATGAGGGGATTTTTACATGTTTATATCACTATCACAATGCTTCAGCTTTTGTTTACCAGAAATCGCCACAAGAACAAGAACCATTTACGAAATGATGGAATCTACTCCGATCTCTCATAACAATTTTCCGACCTGTAATCTTCGAAATCAGTTTCGTTACATTATGACAATCTGAACACACTCGTAGATTCTTGAATATCTTCAAAGCACTTCCAGGTTTAGTACTAATCAAACCGTAAGCAATTGCAAGTCTTTCGCTATGAACTTGTAGAGATTGCTCTTTCTCTACCTCTTCAAGATCTTGCAAAACCATGTTTGTATCTGGAACATAACCATAAGAAGTAATTAACTCATTGATCTTCCTTAGCATTGTGTAAATTTCCTTGCTTTTTGAGTGTTCTTGATCTCCAGCTCGAAATTCATGAACTTTAGTGTCGATTTCTATTGTACTTAATCCGGGTTCCTTCTTGATTCCTTTCTCTTTCATCAAGTTCCTGACTTTAACCACACCTTCAAAATCACCCATTGATGCATATATATTCGAGAGAAGAACATAGATTCCTGAGTTTGTGATGTTTTGTTCAATAAGATACTCTGCAATCTCCTTACCTAACATAAAATCGCCATGAATCCTGCAGTTTCCAAGTAAAGAACTCCATAAAACTGTATCAGCTTCAAATTTCATGTTCTTAATGATTTCAAAAGCGCTGTTTAACTCTCCAGCACGACCTAGGAGATTCACCAAGCAACCGTAATGCTCAATCTTGGGTTTGATTCCATATTCCTCTACCATTAACTCAAAGATTCTTATACCTTCGTTTACCAAACCGCCATGAACACAAGCTTGAAGCATTCCAATGAATGTTACATCTGTTGGCTGCAGCCCTGTGATTTCCTGCATTTCATTGAACAATCTCAATGCATCGTGGCTATAACCGTGCATTGCGTAAGCAACAATCATCGCATTCCATGCTACGATATCTTTCCTTGGAACTTCATTGAACACTAAACATGCTTCTTCTAAGCTCCCACATTTGCTATACATATCAATCAGAGCTGTATATACTTTAACATTGAGCTTGATATGACTGTTCTTGAGGAAAACATGGATCCAACGCCCAGATTCTAACGCACCAATCTGCGAACAAGCTGAGAGAATTGCAACAATGGTTATTTCATCAGGTTTTGGTTTACCTTCGGCTAATAATTTCTGGAAAAGCTTTAAAGCTTCACTGGGAAATCCATGTTGAGTGTATCCATCAATCATCACGTTCCAAGAAACAATGTCTTTCTTAAGCATTTGATTAAACAACCCTCTTGCAGCATCAATGTTTCCTTGCTTCGCATAGCAGGTGATCATAGCGGTAGAAGAAATTAAGTTTCTTTCAGGCATTCTATCGAACACCTTCTCTGCAGAAATTACATCTCCATTTTCTGCGTAAATGCCGACGAGACCAGTCGCGACATAGGGATCTAGCCCCAATCCGAATTTAAGCACATGAGTATGAATCATCTTACCAGAATCAATAGAACATGATTTCAAAATCGACGAGAAAGTGAACTCATTAGGGATAATTTCAGAGGAAAGCATTTGAATATATAACAGGAAAGCTTGGTCATGGCGGTCGTTAATTGAGAGAGTGTTGATTGCTGCTGTGAATAGAAACAAGTCCGGATCTATCGTCTGATGAAACAGAGCTAAAGATTGTCGAATTTTTCCATGAGAAGCGTATGCACGATGGAGTTTTAGGTTTAGAATTGGGTATCGATCAAGTTCGAGATTATGACGAAGGATAGCGGCATGAATTTGGAACACTTCCTCCTCCGATTTCGATTTTTCGATTAACGCGGCAAATTTCTCCGGCGTCGGAAGGCGGAAATTACCGGCGACTAGTGACGTGGCGGGAAGTGGTGTTGAGGTCATTTTGGGCAAGTTGATTTTGTTCATTGAATTAAATAATTTAAAATGAATATTATTTAAGGAAAAAAAATTTTAGGCCCATAACTAGATGGAAAGAATATTAGGCCCATTACTATTTACCATTTGCGCACATTAGCATTTGCGCACATTAGCAGTTAAAACAATATGTGTGTATTTTTTTTTTTTGTCGTCCAATATATGTGTATATATTATATAGCAAGTCGGATTAAACAATATTACTTTATTATATATTTTTTAAGTAATCAGCAAATTTTAGATTTATTAATTATTCAATAAAAAAATATTATGTTTTCTTTAATCAAACTTAGTGTAAACTAAATTATTATTCTGAATAATTTATAATCTATGCCATTTTGTTTTAATAATTATGTGAGAATTATAAAATGTTATTAAATTTAATTAATTCAAGTTTAACATCAAACAATAGTCTTAAAGAAGTTAAAATCTATAAAGAATCTGCAAAATAAATTACATGTAAAAAACGGATAGCTAAGAGGCTATAAAGATTCGACTAAATCTATAAAATCTATAATACTATATATTTTTAATAAATGTTATGTAAATGATAGTGATTTTTTCCTTAAAGAATGCTGTAATTAAATGAAAAAAATAAATAAAAGAGAGAGACAAAACCTAGAGAAAAGTGAGAAATAAAAGAAAGAGAAAAAGACAAAGCAAGAGGAAGAAACATATTAATTGTGTCTCATGCCTTGACCCGACCTTTACTCATGTGACGTTCCCGTCAGCTTCTCTTTTACATTTTATTTTACTTTTTATTCTTTATTAAAACATAAATTTACAAATAAATAATTATAAGGTATTGAGGAAAAAAAAAATTATAAGGTAATATTCATCTACTTATATTAAATTTTTTAATATATATATATATTTATAATATGCAAAAAAAGGCTTTTCTAATACTTTCCTGTATTTTTTGAACTTTTTACATTCTTCTTATAACTTTTCTTTTTGTAAAATTGTTGTCTACTCTATATGATTAAAGAATTACCGTAATATATAAGAAAAAGTTTTCTTTTTTATTTTTATTTAATTTTTGTAACTTAATTTATTTATTAATTTTATTCGACCAGCTAATTCAATTTCGTTATTAAAAAATATTAGTCTCATCAATCCTTTGTAATCATCTGTATAAAAAAACATTTCTACATTTAAATTATATATTGCCTTTTACCAACAAAAAAAAATACTTGTTTTCGGCTAATTATTTATATATATTTATAATTTTATATATAGATATATACTCAGTAAACAATCTCACTGTTTAATCCAATATTTTTATGTAAAAGTAAATGTATCCATCTAATCATATAAACAGTTTACTCGGATAAAATTAATTGTACTTTTATGGTGCATACTATTAATTACCTTAATTATAAAATGTACTTTAACTACTTTTAACTATTTATTTACTCAATGAGTTGTAATTAGAATGACATGTTTGATGTATGTGAGAGTAGCCATAAGTGATAAATATTGCCCAATTTATTGAAGAGTCTAAAACACATGTCTCATCAAATAAAATTTAAGACAATATAATTTCAAAATAATTTATTTTATCAAAACCAGGTTTAATAAATTTATTACATTTTATTTTTGCATAATTTTTCATTTATATATAATATGCATAAACACGTATTTAAGTCATGAAAATCTATAAGAAAAATGCATTATGGTAATGGAATTTAAGAATCTAACCATTTTACCAAATTTTTATTTTTTTTTATTATAACCATGTATTATATCACATTAATCAAAGACAGCCCAAGACTATTATTCCTATAGAAATATTTTAATTATATATATCTTAAAAAAAATTAGAGAATTTAAGAAACTGAAAGTCTCCCGACAAGGAAAACGACTAAACACGAGTGTTTGGTAAATGGTACTGCTACGGCGTAATTTGTCTTAATATATACTATATACTATATATTATATATATTACGTATACGTTTTAATTTGTTATTTATTATGCATTATCTTTACTATCTCCTATCTTATCTACAAGCAAAATTTAATTATAGATATAATAGAAAATGGGTAGAATTTTTTTATCAACAATTATAAATATTTTTTTGGGATTTACAAAAATACTCTCATTCAAGTCTTTTTTACAAAAATGACCTAATCAATTATTTTTTGCAAAAATGCCCTAACATTATATCCAACATTATAAGTGGTATACCGTCACACTTTATGAAAAAATTGCAAAAATGTATTCAATTAGGGTATTTTGCATAATTGATTTTTAGAAAATTTTTTCATTCAAACATTTTTGCAAAAATATCATAACAATAGACCTAAGGATATAATTGGTAAACCTTAAAAAAAAAGAAGCAAATTTGTAAAAAAATACTTAAATTAGGCATTTTACGTAATTCCTTTTTTTTCATGGTTGAAACAAAAGTCTTCTTATGTCACGGATTGAAATAAATTTCTCCCCATATTTCTATATATAATAGGAGTGAATTTTTTCAAAGCCGCTTGGATTTTCTTTTTTAATTTTATAGGTCAAATTATTAACTTACGGGAGAATTGTAAAGAAAAATAAATAGGTATTTATATTCAAAATTATCACATTTGAAAAAGATTGTTAACTTCGTTGAATTACCTTTTCATTAGTTGAATATATATATATATATAGTTTGATTAATAATGATATTTTTAGTGGTTTCACGCCTCAGGGTTTGAAAATAATATTCATGTTGATATATATATATATATATATATATTTGAATATAAAAAATAATTTTTAATAAGATCAAGAACACGATTTTTGAAGCTATAATTGGTTCAATAAAAATTTAAGATATAAATATATAATAGTTCAAATGTAAATGTTGTGCTAACTGACCAATTAGATGTATGTATTTAATTTGAAGCTTTTCTCTATGTCATTGTTTAATATACCATTTAATATTTACTTTTATTTCCAAAATTTTGGAACTTACCATTGCTAATTATGATGGCTACTACTTTGATTTTAGTATTATCTCTTTTACAAAAACTAAATTTTGAGTTTTTTAATAAAATATTTTTGTTACTATATATTCTTAAAATTCATTTATTATTCCTCATATACAAATAAATATTCATTTTCGTTACAAGCATAATTCATTTATATATATATATAATTTGTAAATACATACATCTTATTGGTCAGTTAGCACAAATATAGAGTATTCTAATCTATTAAATACTTAAAGTAAGAGTTAATTATCATCTAATAATTATATTTACATATGTAATCATTTTTATTATTTAAATTAAAAGTACCCAAAATCAATCTTAAGGAAACAAATTAATAAAAAAATCTAAAAAATACTTTTTGAAGAAAAAAAAGGAGTATTTGATGTTTTAAATTTGATTTTTGTTTTTTTTTTTCATGAATTACCGGTTGTAACAAAAAAAAAAATTCAGTGTCAGTATATATATAAGCTTAGAAAATAAAGGGCTTAATTACAAATTGATGGAAACATCAAGTCAAGTTAAGATATAATTGAGACCAAAAAAAGTTATAAAAAACGCATTATTTATTTCTATAAATATAAATAACATTTAAAAAATCAACAAAATATGTGGAAAAAAAGAAGAAGAAATGAGAATACTTTTGTAGAGAAAGAACAACGACAGTGTTTGCCCATAAACATATGCTTTCACCTTTTTTAAATTCAATGTATGTTTGGCCTTTACTTTTATTCAATTATTAAAGGATTTTATAAAAATTAACAAATTCAAAAATTAGTCCAAAAAAATTAAAATTCTCCTAAATTGGGAAAATAATAGTGACATATCCTTGTAAAGTGTGTCTACTTTCTTCAACAGAGATCTGTTCACAAATCACATGCATGTAGTAATTCAATATTATACATATATATATATATATAAAATATAATTATCTCTTTATATATATATGTATTAGTGTTTATTTTTATGGGACCAACTATGACGACGTGCATGCATGCATCTATATTTATTTTTTTAATTAATTATCTCTTTTTTTTGTAATTGTTAATTATTACTTATTTTCAAAATGCGTCAATTATTATATCGAAATAAAAGGTATGGTTATATAAATATTAAATCAATCGTGTTTATTATAAAAACATGTCTTAGATTCTGCAATTATTTCTCTTTTCCCACGTAATAGTTTTTTGTTTTTGTTTTTTAGCAAGGGTTTGAAAATTCTATTGTAATTATCTTAATTTTTTTTCTTTCTTTTTTGTCACAATATTTTTTTCGTTATTTGACTAATAATGTAAAATATTATATTATATATATATACATATATATTCTCGCTTTTGATGGTTAAACCGAATTAACGTTTTAGTTATAAAAAAATAAAGTGACTAAATAGCTTTTTTTTTAAACTCAGAGTTACTAAATATCTAATAATTTGTTTAATTTTTTTTTCCACCAATATTGTTTGATACATTCATGTGTGTTTGTTTTCTTGTTGATAATGTTGAATTGAACATATTTCTTGGTACTAAATTGTCATGTGTATATATAAATAATAAAACTTATACTAATGGGAATTATTACGTAATGGATGACGTCATAATGGGTCCCAGAGTCTAATTAGCTGAAGACATCTTCTGAAATTTCGTCAGTAACGTGACCACATATATTTAGTTAAAACAAACAATGAAATTCACGTTTTTTTGTGGATAATTCATGAAATATATTTTGGATGAGCTAAGAAAAATTGTGAAATTGTTTGGTGGTGTTACAAATTAAACTTATCATTTTTTTTGCAATTACACATACTATAGATTCATTTTTTATCGCCGTTTGTTCTTCAAAAAAAAAAAAAATTATGCTCTAATAGTTCTTCAATTTTTTTCCAAAATGAATAACAAATAGTCATTTTTTAAATTTGAAGAGTACTATTCATATTCTTCAAAATTTTGCTCAGGTTATCAAATTTGAAGGATATATTTTTGAAGAAAAAAATGAAATTAGTATTAAAAATAATTAATATTCTTCCAAATCTAAATTATAAAAAAAAACTAAAATATTACAAAATGCAATAAACGAAATATTTGTTCTAGTTACGTGCAAAAATTCTTTAAAAAAATGTAAAATAGTTCACTGATTATGACATTATGTTCCCATTCAATAATGGCGTCCAGCAAAAAAATGGTTACTTTGAATTAAAAGGTATAATTAGCGTACGGACTATTACTTTATTTATTTTATTATTATTTTCTAATTTAACAAATTATTTTTTGTATTTTAAACGCATAATTAATGGATAAAATTATACAGTACTTTGATGTCCGTTCATTAACAATACTTAGTCAACATTTTTACTGTATAAATTGACTTTATAATTGTAGACTATAATAATCTAATAGTCTATTAGCAACACATTAACGTGTACTTGTCTACTTCTTTTCAAAATAAAAATCTTGTATTAGGATAATATATTTAATTTAGGAAAACGAATATATTTTTGTTTGCTTATGTTTATTTTTACTATATTTTGACAGAATTTTAGTTTTTCACGTATGAATAAATTAAGATTTCGAAATAAAATTACAAATTCCTATTTTAGAAAACGATATAAAAAAATAGATTTGTCTACCTAAATCTATAACGATAATTTATGAAAAAGATAAAGTATTATTATATCCATCAATTTTACAAAAATATCATGTGGTACATTTTAAAATAATTAGGGTTGCTTAAAATTCATGTGCTATTTTTTTGTGAAAATAAAATTCTTAAAATGATATTTTTATGTAACATATGAAATATATTTGTATTCAGTATAATATTTTGTGTGTATGTAGTAATTTTGTATATCATGATTATTATATCCACATACAAAAGTAAATATATCAATATATATATATTGGGATACGTGATTAATTTTCTAGATTTATTTTTGTAGTGTAGATGATTATATGAACGAACACTTAATTAATTTTCCATGCAATGCATATAGTATACATAAAAATAATTTGAAAATGATATAATATGAGAGTATTAAATATTAATTAATAAAATGTTAATTCATTAGGGGACAAGATTATTGTATATTGCATAGTATTAGTAATTAACAATTATGAAACAATTAAACCATTAAAGTCATTTCCGTGTTTGTATAATCAAACATCCAATAAAAGTCTTTGGCCTAAATTTATCAACACGTTTGAAATATGACCTTAATAATTTATAGGAACAAAAATAAATTTTGAAATGACGAGACTGCCCTCATGTTGTTTGATATAATTACAACTAATTAAAGTAATTACGGATTAAATTTTGTTTCGTATTTATATTATTGTAATCGTTAGCTTTGTAATGTATGTATCGATGTTGAAACGGTAATTAAAAATGACTATCATTATTATTATTATTATTATTATGAACAATTTGCTGTCCAAAATAAATTTGTTTTTTCTAAAAATGCCCTATAAAAAACAAGACATATGGTCCGTGCGATTAGTCTCTTCATAAAATATTGACATTTTGTTAGGTTATATATTCCCTTTCTATCAAAATTAATATTATTATCATTTCTATATTATATTCTCTTATGTCCCACATGTCTAGCGACCTCCCGCCATGACTAAATTATATTAGATTTTCTTAGTGTTAATTATATAAAACATTATATTATATATATGATTTTTTTTTAAAATGTTATGTTTTAGTAAACATAGAACAAATATTGAAAATGTTTTAAATTATATTTTGGTATGAAGTTCAGTTTTATCAATTCGATTATCTTATATATATTTTTATTTATTTATAATAATAATGTAATAGTGAACATTCGAAC
>KE150524.1:63163-73576 GCA_000411095.1 Aethionema arabicum
AATGTAATAGTGAACATTCGAACTATTGAGTTCCATTAAAAGCCACCCCCAATAATTTTAACTTACGTTATAAAATAAATAATAAATAAAATGGTTACGTTCCTTTTTTTTTGTAAATTGGTCCTTAATAAATTTTTAAATTAAGTGATATGTATATAAAAAGTGATATATTATTTGAGAAATTTATATAAAAAGGCAAGATTTCGGAATTAAATGGAGAAAGTTAGGGAGGGCACAGCACGACCAACGATCATGAACTAAATGAAACATGTCATCGTTTTTATATATTTGAAAGAAAAAAAATACAAATTATATTTTAATTTAATTTATGTTCAATTGTTATAACCTGTTTAATTTATTTGAAAAGTGTTAAGTATACAAAATTTTAAACTTAAAGAATTATATATAATAATTTATTTCTTCTAACTAATTAATAAACTAAAAAATCATCTACTTATGTTGTTGGAGATTTTTATATAATTTATTTACTGACAATACGTTATACGTACCAACCAAACTATATATTCAGACACTTAAATTTTCCAAATTAATTAAATTATTGTTTAGGAAAAAAGACTGAATATCTTCTACAATCAGGGCCGACCTTGAAACTACGGAGACCTGAGGCAAAATCCGAAATTGGGATCGATATTTCATATAGAAAAATAAATTTGTATTTTTTTTAAATATTTTTACACAAGTAGATATATAATTTGGATTTGGTATAATTTGGAGGGCGAGGCGAATGTTTCGTCGCGCTTGGCTCAAGAACGACCCTGTCTACAATAAAAGTATATATATATGCTCACCAATACTTAAAGCTATTAAATAATTTTCGAAATAAATTGAACAACAAAACTTTCTCAACAAATAATGAGAATCTTAATTTTGCCAGCCTGCCATACAAAAACCTAGCAGTCTATTGAGACTATATATAAATATATTTTTGTCTCATTATAGTATATTTAAAATGTTATTTATAATAGCATACACGTGAATATTACACTAATCTTCTCATTGAATTTGTCATTCCGGATTCTAATCCGTCCTAGGAGGTTGTATATTTTTATAATTAACACGACATACGAAAACTAAATATTTATATACATATATATATATATATAATTGTGATTATATATAGAACATAACATTAATATAAATGTTATAGCCAATGACACAAAAGTCAATGGGATTAATAATATGAACAATTAACACTCTATGACTACAATTCTTTATTTTTAAAAAGATAATTTCGTTTTTCTTTAATTATATTTTTATTCTATAATTAATTAAGTTTTAGTTTCTTACACTATACATAAAGAAGACTTATAGAATATTAAAAGGGATTTATAGAATATTCTACTACTATTAGTTTTCAAATTTACATATTCAAATACAAATAATAAACAACTACTTAAACCCCCAAAATTCAAATACAACAATTCAACCCTAGCTAAAATTGTTAAACCAATAAAACCATAAAAATAAATAATAAACTTTTTCAACAAAACAAGAAACAACAGACAACTTAAAGAATTATAAAAATTACTAATCAAATTCAATGTTCTCATTATCAAACTAAACCAGTTATTATAATTTTTATTATCATTAAGTAATAATATTCGCAGTAGATAAGATAAATTAATAAAAAAATCATAGATTATGACTTGGCCTCCACAAACAACAACATTATATCACTAATTAAAAAATATTTAAATCATAATTAATTAAAACAAATCGTAACTAATTAAAACTCGAACTACATTTAATTAGTATTGACCGTCGTTATCGTCGACCAACAAGAGTCACAAGAAAAAAGGGAAAACGCCACGTGGTCCATACCCAACGCTGACGTGGCACCAACACGTGGGTCCCATATGTCTCCTCAAAACAGAGATAAGCTTATTTGTCTACTGTACCTCTTGTCCCCTCTCACCCCTACACCCCTGTGACAAACAAAGATCAAGTCTAAAATACCCCCAAAACTCCTGGGCCCCACATTTTAATCCACGTGTACAAAACGCTGACGTGGCATTTTCCCCCCTATAAATACACCACAATCCTCCGCCGAGTTAATCTCATCAAACGAAACTCAGCAATTTACCAAAAACCGTTGATTTTCAAAAACATTAAATCATGGCCGTTGATTCAATTCTTCGATCTCCATGTGAAAAAGATGTGAAGGCTTTGAAATTTATTGAAGAGATGACTCGTAACACTGACTCAGTTCAAGAAAAGGTACTTAAGGAGATACTGAGTCGTAACTCGGAGACTGAGTATTTGAAACGTTTTAACCTTAATGGTTGTATTGATCGGAAAACGTTTAAAAATAAAGTTCCGATGGTTACTTATGAAGATTTAAAGCCGGAGATTCAGAGAATAGCCGACGGTGATCGTTCTCCGATCTTATCTTCTCATCCTATTAATGAATTTCTCACAAGGTATTTATAATTATTAATATTTTTCTTTATTATTGTATTGAATATCGTTTTTTTTTCACTGTTAAATATCGTTTCTATGTTAGTTTTACTAATTTATAAATTAAATTTGACTTAACTTTATATATTATATAATATATATTTATATTAGTTTATATATGAAGCTATCTGACAGTAATAATAATTATGCTATAAATGAATTTTACTTTTTTTTGTGAAAATATATTTTTGACTGATTTTTATATTATACATATATATACCTTGTGGAAAACTCGACGGTTATTGTTTGTATATATATGTTGAAATTAAAGTTGACTAATTTTACATATTATATTGGAATTTAATTTTGTAGTTGAAGATTAGAGGTATTATTATTATTGTGTATATGACTATATGTATATATAATTTGTGTTTTTTTTTTGCAAAATGCGGCGGTGTTTTTCATGCTATTTATGAATTTCATATTTTATGTGAAACTATGTGACATCATCTTTTTATATAAAAACAATAGAATACGGTCGAATTTTTCACAATATATATATATATATATATATATATAATTAGTAACTAACTCAATTTTATCGCTATATATTATAATATAAATTGGCCGGAGATTGTATTATAATAATTTTAATATATTGTTGTGTATTGTATAATTTGACTAACTTTATATATTATTATTTGATGAAGTTCTGGAACATCTGCTGGTGAAAGAAAGTTAATGCCAACAATTGAAGAAGATTTGGACCGACGTCAGCTTTTATACAGTCTTCTCATGCCTGTGATGAATCTGTTAGTAATTTAAACCTTTTTTCCTCATTTATTATTATTTAATTAATTTTATTACCACTTTCATTAACTAATAAAAACATTTTTAATAAACAGTTATGTGCCTGGATTAGACAAAGGCAAAGCTCTCTACTTCCTGTTTGTGAAATCCGAGTCCAAGACATCTGGTGGGTTACCGGCTCGTCCGGTTCTCACAAGTTACTACAAAAGTGACCACTTCAGGAAACGACCGTACGATCCATACAATGTCTACACAAGTCCTAACGAAGCTATCCTCTGTCCAGACACTTCCCAAAGCATGTATGCTCAAATGCTCTGCGGCCTACTCATGCGCCACGACGTTCTTCGACTAGGCGCGGTTTTCGCGTCCGGTCTACTCCGAGCCATAAGGTTTCTACAAACCAATTGGAAAGAACTTGCTCGAGATATCTCATCTGGAACCCTAAACCCTAAAATCTTTGACCCTGCGATCAGAAACCGCATAATGTCAAAGATTTTAGTCAAACCGGATCAAGAACTCGCAGAGTTCTTGATCCAAGTTTGTTCACAAGAGAATTGGGAAGGTATAATTACCAAAATATGGCCTAATACTAAATACCTAGAGGTGATTGTGACCGGGGCAATGGCGCAATATATCCCGACGTTAGAGTACTATAGCGGCGGATTACCGATGGCTTGCACGATGTATGCTTCGTCGGAAAGTTACTTTGGAATTAACCTAAAACCTATGAGTAAACCCTCAGAAGTTTCTTACACAATCATGCCTAACATGGCCTATTTCGAGTTCCTCCCACACGAAAACCTCGAAGATGGACCGACAAACGCGGTTCAAGACGAATCTACACTCGTGGACCTAGCCGATGTCGAGGTAGGAAAAGAGTATGAACTTGTGATCACAACCTACGCCGGCCTTTGTCGTTACCGAGTAGGCGATATTCTACAAGTGACTGGATTCTACAATTCCGCTCCACAATTCAAATTCATAAGAAGAAAGAACGTTCTCCTAAGCATTGAGTCCGATAAAACCGATGAGGCTGAGCTCCAGACCGCTGTCGAGAACGCTTCGAAGTTACTTGTCGAACACGGTACTCGAGTTATCGAGTATACTAGCTACGCCGAGACCAAGAACATACCAGGACACTATGTAATCTATTGGGAGTTAGCCAATAGAGACAAAACTAAACCACTTCCTAGCGACCAAGTCATGGCTCAATGTTGTTTAGCCATGGAGGAGTCGTTAAACTCGGTTTACCGACAAAGCCGAGTGGCCGACAAGTCGATCGGACCGTTAGAGATTCGTGTGGTGCAGAATGGAACATTTGAGGAGTTAATGGATTATGCAATCTCAAGAGGTGCGTCGATTAATCAGTACAAGGTTCCAAGATGTGTGAGTTTTACACCAATTATGGAGTTACTTGACTCAAGAGTTGTGTCTAAGCATTTCAGTCTTGAGTTACCACATTGGTCGCCAGAACGACGTCGTTGAATTGAAGGGAGAAATGATGATATTGTGTTTGTTAATTAAGTTAAGTTAAGATCTTTTGTTGTTAATGTTGTTGTTGTGTTTTTAATTAGGGTTTGTTGTTTGTGAGTTGTGTAATAAAGTTTGGTGTAATGATTTTAATAACCATATTTCTTGTTGGTGTTAAAAAAAGTCAGAATTTAATTTAAGTTAATTAAATAGATAATTTAGTAAAATAATTCGATTTTAATACACACAGATATATACAATTAATTATATATATAATTAAATAGCTAATCTAGTATATAATTTGAAATTATATTATATATATAAATTAAATAGGTAGATGATAATTGAAAACATTAATTAATATATGGTATAATTTAAAAATACTTATAATTTATTTTTATATATTTCCATGTGTATAAAAGCATCCGAGTTCCAATTTATAAGAAAAATGTGATGTGATATGATGTGAATTTGGTCTGACTAAACCCAAAGCTATATTGTAGTATTATAACTTATAAGTTGTAAGGCCGGTCCAGTGAAGTTATTGGCCCATTTTAAAATACAGACCGATTTTATTTCCTGCAAATATTATTCTAAATATAAAATTAGCACTTTTATAAAATTCTTAAATTTTATACTATTCAATAGAAGTTACAAAGAGTAAAAATAATAGAATACAGTAAAAAAAAAGATTTAAGGTAATTGTAAAAACCCGAAATCATGGTAAAAACAGATGTAATAAAGATTTATTTATATTACATATTGGACTTGATATTTTTCGTAGTAAATATATAATGTGCGATGGTATATCAATTTATATAAAAACAATTGAGTTAAGCCACTTTTTATTTAAGTCCAAAAAAGAAGAAAAAATTATTCAAATATTTATAATAAAGTCATGGTGACTTGTCAATATAATATTCAGAAAATTCTAGATATATTGGGACGATGACTAATTATTATAGTCAATAATTAAACAAAAACAAATTATTGGAATTGTCGTATGCATTTAATTTAATATTATATGATATACAAGTCAGTCCAGATTTTCTCACCAAGTTGAAGGTAGACTAATATAACTTTAACAATTCAAAACCCTTTTCTTTTAAAGAATTTGTTTTATATGTTAATTAGTCACGACGCATTTTTTTGTTAATTCCCCGAATTTATCATTTTAAATCCAAAATTATAAAGAAGATTCGTAAAAATGTTTTCATTCAAGTATTTTTTATAAAAATGTCCTAATCATGCATTTTTTGCAAAAATACTTTAACATTATACTCAATATTATAAGTGGTATATCCTCACACTTTATGAAAAATTTGCAAAAATGTATTCAATTAGGGCATTTTGCATAATTGATTTTTAAAAAATTTCCTCATTCAAGCATTTTTTGCAAAAATATCATAACAATAAATCCAAAAGTATAATTGGTAAACCCGAAAAAAAAGACACATTTGCAAAAAATGCTTGAATTAGGGCATTTTAGGTAATTCCTCAAATAATAATATTGCAAAATTTACGATCTTAACTGTTCTGTAAAGGACTATTACAAGTAAATATATTGTTAAAAATATACTTTATAAAAATTATTTTTATGATAATATATAGTATAATCAAGGTTGGCTTTCAACCAAACCGTATTAAACATTTACTTCGGTTTTCAAATTATATATTTACTTACGGAAAAAAATTTAAAGAAATTATTTTTTTATATAAAATATCGACTCTAATTTTGGATTTCGTCTTAAATGTTTGTAATTTGAGTATAATATAAACGCATCGTTATATATATAATAGTCAACTTTTTTATGAAGGAAGGAGTGCATATTTGACGTAAGAGAATAAAAAGATATGCTTAAAAGATAACATCAAAATTTTTGTTATCGAATTTATCAATTTAAGTGACAATAAATAAGAGCACAAATGCTTATTAGTGGGGCATAAATAAATAGACTAATGGTCAATAAAAGAGAATCGAAGTTGTTCTTTAATAAGACAGACACTAATTAATTTATTCTTTCTTTTTTGGTAAGAGAAATAAATTATTCTTATGACCTAACCCCTTTAATACATTGAATAAAATATATCTTAAGAAAATTTGTGTTCCTTACAAAAAAAAATATATTCTAATTAAAATAATATAACATAAACAATTGAATATATGTCTTTATTTTTATATATAAACATTTGTCTACTGACGAAAAAAAATATATGATAAATATAATTAAAAAATCTAATTAAGAAAAAAAAAATATATATATATATATACACGTATTATTTGTCAATAAAAGTTGACTCATAAATGTCGCACTAAAATAATTGCTACTACTGTATCACCAACGAATAGTAATAGAGTTATATAATTATTGTATAAAAAATGCATTCATATATTGACCGGGTCAGATCATGCTGGAAATAAAAATAAATAGTTCTATTTAAAGGAAAAGTATTTAGCCAAGTTTAAAAAGTTAAAAACAATATCTAAAATTATAACGAAGATTAAAAAAACGTTACTATAATAAACTAATTTTACAAAAAGAGTTGAATTAACTCATAACTTATTGAAAAGTTTAATACTTTGAACCCAACAAAAAAAATTAAATTTAAATAACATCAAAATTCTGGTAAAATCATATTCAAAATCGTATATTCAATAAACGATAATAAAAACACTACAATTTTATAAAGAAAATATTGTTATATAAAATTGTATGATATAAAGAGTTGGACACTAATATAATCCACATACAATCATGCAAACCAATTACTCGTATTTTATTCATATATTTAGCTGACTGTCAAATAATAATTTTTAATCTTTATATAATTTTTGTTTTATCTAATGATGTTAATAATACGTACATATGTTTAATAAAACTTACCTACTTTCTTAATAGTGCCTAGTAATTATAATGTTAAACAATTCCCACAATTGCACTTCTAAAAAATGTGTTTATTTATCGTACCAACCATAGTCAACATACCAACTCTTAAATTATTTTTTATTTTTTTTACACAACTTTTTTTATCACATATTTAATCACTTAATTCTCTCTAAATAACTATAAATCAAAGTAAATAAATTCACCGTCTTCATAATTTTCAATTTATGTAGTTATAACGACAAAAGTTATATATATAATGACATATATCTAACATAAATTTCACTTTTTAATAATAAAATAAAATCAAGAACAAAAGGTAAATCCATTTTTTTTAACAAAACTCTCCTTATCAAACTTACAAATTTTACCTACTTATTTGTTGTCGTTGCAATAACTATCTATAAACAGCAAACCATAAGCTATTATCCAAATTAAATATATCACTAAGTTTAATATTATTATATTTATATATTTTAATCCAAAATATGTTATATCTAATACTAAAATTTAATTAGTTAAATACTTAAATATCTATTTTTTTGGGGTATATACAATTTTTTAATAATATAGTACATAAAAATATATAATTCGTATTAAAAAATCATAAATAAAATTATTCAAGTGGGATCAAGATTCACGTCTCCCAAAGACAAATCTCTACCATCATAATGATAATATTATTAAAATACTGTCCTTTCTTATAAACAAATTTTAAAATTACGCAATAATATAAATACAAATTATACTACCAATAAAAAATAATATTTTAAAGAATTCGTCTATATATAATTTACAATTCGATTTCAATCAACAAACGCACAAACAAATATTCAAAAAAAAAAAATGGTTTACTATTTGATTTTGCCTTTGGCGGCTTTTCTCCTTCTAAGTTACAAAATCTTAAAATCCAAAACGCAGCGTTTTAACCTCCCACCATCTCCGCCGTATTCTCTTCCGATCATCGGTCACCACCACCTCCTTAAACCACCGGTTCACCGTCTCTTTCACCGTCTCTCCAAAAAATACGGTCCAATCTTCACTCTCAAATTCGGTGCTCGTCGCGCCGTCGTTATCTCCTCCTCTTCCTTAGCACAAGAATGCTTCACTGGTCAAAACGACATCGTTTTATCAAATCGTCCTTGTTTCTTAACTGCGAAATACGTCGCTTATAATTACACCACCGTCGGAACTGCTCCTTACGGCGATCACTGGCGTAATCTCCGGCGTATTTGTTCACTTGAAATCCTTTCCACAAATCGGTTAACTAATTTCCTCCATATTCGTAAAGATGAAATCCGTCGTATGCTTACTCGGTTAAACAAAAACAACTCAGATTCAAATCGATCTCAGCTCAAATCAACACTTAACAACTCCGATTCCAGCCGATTCAAGCTCGAATCAACGTTTAACAACTCCGATTCGAACCGATTTGAGCTCGAATCAACATTTAACAACTCCGATTCGAACCGATTTGAGGTCGAATCAAAATCTAACAACTCCGATTCGAATCGATTTAAGCTCGAATCAACATTTAACAACTCCGATTCGAATCGATCTGAGCTTAAATCAACATTTAGCAACTCCGATTCGAATCGATTTGAGCTGGAATCAGATTTTAACCTCTTTGAGCTGGAACCGCTACTTTCAGATCTAACATTTAACAACATCGTAAGAATGGTTACAGGGAAGAGATATTACGGAGATGAAGTACATAATCAGGAAGAAGCTAATTTGTTTAAGAAACTTGTAGCGGATATTAATGATAGTAGTGGAGCTAGACATCCTGGAGATTATTTGCCATTTTTGAGAGTTTTTGGAGGAAGTTTTGAGAAGAAAGTGAAAGCAGTAGGAGAAGCCATGGATGAGATCTTGCAGCGTTTACTTGATGAATGTAGAGAAGATAAAAATGGGAATACAATGGTGAATCATTTGGTTTCTTTGCAAGAACAAGAGCCTGAGTATTATACAGATGTCACCATTAAAGGACTTATGCTGGTAACAATCATGCAACTCATTTTTTTCCTTTTTTTCATGCAATTCATTTATCACAAAATTTTTAATTAAAAAAAAATGACTATATATATTATGATATCTCCAATTTAATATTTTCTACGAATATATCGTATAAGAAAATATTAAACTAGTGGTTAGAATATTACAAGAAGCCAAGTCTTAAATGATATTATTGCCGGCAAAAAAAAATGATACTATTATTACTACAAAAAACAATTGGTATCCCCTATATATTATTTGAGAAGCGATTTTAAATACAACGTTGGTTTGTAGACCATGCCACTAGAAAAACAATCATTAAGAAAAAATATTGGACCATTATTTTTCTTAAATTGTTACATTTATTTATTTATCTATATTATAATTGATCATATTATCTTTATGAATATTATTTATTTATTAGCTTTTAATTATTATAATTTACTTAGTATTATATATTTTATTTTTAGAATTTTATGTTTTAGGTTATTATAATTATCATAATTTTTATACAAATTTGAAAATTCAAATATACAATATATATCTTTTATTTAAAGATAAACGTATCATATTTTTTTTTTTTAACGCTAATAAACGTATCGTATATATATAGATATGTGTTATTTTCTTAATTGATTATGAAAAATCTTTGTTCATATTCATTAGTTTCCTTATTATTTATTTATTATATTTTAATTATTATAATTTATTTAAATATTTTATTGTTAGGATTTTATGCT
The DNA here is from genome assembly GCA_000411095.1 of Aethionema arabicum. Classification (NCBI taxonomy): domain Eukaryota; kingdom Viridiplantae; phylum Streptophyta; class Magnoliopsida; order Brassicales; family Brassicaceae; genus Aethionema; species Aethionema arabicum. Next base: position 73,482 of record KE150524.1, read on the forward strand.
TTGGGTTATTATAATTATCATAATTATCTTACAATTTTGAAAATTAAAATATACAATATGAAATTGTGATTATGTATATATGAAATTGTGATTAT
>KE150524.1:73654-84955 GCA_000411095.1 Aethionema arabicum
ATTATCTTACAATTTTGAAAATTAAAATATACAATATGAAATTGTGATTATGTATATATGAAATTGTGATTATCTTATAAAATCTTATATATTTAAATAAATTCTCATTATATATATATATATCCTATATATTATTTATGAAGCGAGATAAATAATAAATATTCGTTTTATAAAAAGTAAAGTTATATGATTTCTGATAATTAAATTTTACGAACTTAATTTTAAACCGTCATTCTTAAATAAAAATTAGTCCCACAACGTCTAGTTATTATTATATATCATGCGTTGAAAATATAATTGGAATTTGGAAATATTATGCGGAAAAAATGGGTTTATAGTACAATTGTATAGTTTTTTTTTATCGTCTATAATTAATTTATTATATATATATATATATATTCAGTAGACTATAACTTTGCCTAATGTTTTCTACAGTAGGAAATAATAAGTTTATTGATTTCATATATTTGATAGTTTTAATTAATTTAAATTAAATAAAAAAAGACACAAATTGAAATTTCATAAGACGAATAAAAAAACTATTTAATGTATCAAAAAATATATTCATGAAACTGAAGGAGTCCAATTAAGTCAAGTTTTTAAAAATAAAATTAGAAATTTAATTTTCCTTATCATTTTTTAAATAAATATTTTTGTAGTTAATTTTATATATGTCTGAAATATAGGGCATGATGCTCGCCGGAACAGACACGTCAGCAGTGACACTAGAATGGGCAATGTCAAACCTTCTAAACCATCCAGAGGTTTTAACCAAAGCAAGACAAGAAATCGACGACAAAATCGGTCAAGACCGGTTAATAGACGAACCGGACTTAACCAATCTCCCATATCTCCAAAACATAGTCTCAGAAACCTTCCGTCTCTACCCAGCAGCTCCTCTCTTAGTCCCAAGATCACCAACAGAAGACATCAAAATCGGCGGCTACGATGTGCCACGTGGCACAATGGTAATGGTCAACGCTTGGGCTATACACAGAGATCCAGATCTATGGAAAGAACCAGAGAAATTTAAACCGGAAAGATTTGATAATGAAGATGTTCATAAATTAATGGCGTTTGGTAATGGAAGAAGATCTTGTCCTGGTGCTGGATTAGGTCAACGAATTGTGAATTTGGCTTTAGGGTCTTTGATTCAATGTTTTGACTGGAAAAAAGTCAACGATGATGAGATTGATATGATGGAGACTCCAGGAATGGCTATGAGGAAGAAAGAGGCTTTATGGGCCTTATGTAGGCCCAGGCCCATTATGAAGAAGCTTAAGTTGTAAGTGATGGGCTTTTAATGTAGGCCCATTATTAATAAGCTTTATTTGTATTTTAATATTTAGTGAGATGAGAATTTATGTTCGAATTCTTAAATGATTTGGTTTAAAGTGAAGACAATGTTCGATTTGTCATTATTTATTGTCGTTTTGTATTATTCGGTTATAATTGATCATTTTTATATTGTATGATTTTTGTGGTTTGAAATTAGACAGTAATGCGTAACAATGTCATTTTTGTCATTTAACTCATTTTCTTTAATTTTTTTTTAAAAATAAGTAACTGTTATGTTTTTATCGCTTACTTATTATTTTATAACTAAAAATTAGGTTAATTTTATATATTTCTTCGAATCTGAAAAAAAAAATCATGAAGAACCATATTTGAGTTTTTGTATTCTTTAAACTAAAGAGTGGATAATAAAATTTCAAATTTAGGAAATTGTTAATTATTTTTTTTCAATACTCAGAGTTTTTAAATTTAAAGAAAACGTTATTTTTTGTTTAAAAATATAAACTATTGTTATAGATAACATTTTTCATTTTCGTTTCCGTATTTAAAAATTGTAAATTTCTTAAAACCTTTTTGAAGAACACAGTTCAAATTTCAATTTCAAAATACTATATTGTATAGATAAAATAGACAATAACCAGTCAATATATATAGATAGAAAACATCAAGATAGGAACATCAAAATATAAAATTTCTATAAGATTCAAAGAAAACATAAAACAATAATTTTTATACACCCAAAAAAAACATTTTCATCTATTTAAAATGTTAGAATTTGAAAATTGTGTACAAAACCGGAAAGACACTGGATGTAGATTGTTTTAGATAAGATAGAAATATATATATATATTAGGTAAGTTTACCCTTACCTACCCATAAGAACATCATATCATCAGACATTTTGCACGTATATTCTAATAGTTCATAAGGATTAAAAAATATACCTTATATATATATCCATATATTTTTTATATAATCAATAATAGATTTTTTTAAGTAATAATTGCCAAAATTATCCTTAATTAAAAAATAATCATGTCGTAGATGATAATATGATGAAATTATAATTAAAATAAGTTTTTTTAAACAAGAATAATTTTGTCTATTTACAATCAATAAAATTGAATTATCAAAAAACAGATGTGAAATAGTGTAGTTTTGAAAGAACAAAAACATCAAATTAGTATACATCGTTTTAAAAAATTCTCATTCAAATTGCATAAAATATGTTTTACTTTATTATAATTCGGTTGTAACTTATAAATTAATATATAATATATGCTAAAATTGAAGAAACATGTGGTGACACAGTCCAGATTACACCCGTGACTATCTCAAAATATGTCTCAGTTATATCTATGATAGCTACAGACCGACATACCGTAACCGTTCCTTTTTTTCCTGCTATTTTTATTACTTAAAATGGATAATAAACTAATAATTTTTTGTTTTGTTTTTATTATAATTTTTGGTTCAACTTGTAAGAAATATAGATAACTTAAAGGCACATGTTATATTTACACAACAGAAGAAAATATATTTCTTGTACATCACAATACGTTCACCTTTCCATAAATAAAAAACAAAAATTTTGATGTTTTAAATTTAAAACTATTTTTGTTGAATGAACAAATTTTAGACTATTTTGGTTTATTGATTAATTTAAATAGATCAAAATCTTAAATTTTAAAAACTTGGTTATCAGAATTTAAAACTTAAAAAATCATTTTGATAGTTTACAATTTTTTCTAAAATTTTTTAAAGAAGATATTATAATAGCAATGAATTTAGTAATTTTTTTAAGTAACTTTAACTTTTTTTAACGACTAACTTTAACTTTTATAGTTACTAATATAATATTATGTAAATTTTACGCTACTATGTTTTTTAATTAATTAAAACTTTGTGCTCCCACTCAATTTTTTTTTTCTAGATTCTCCCTTAGAATAACCCTTCGTCAATTCCAAAGAGTACATAAAAGTAATTTTCATACCAATTTAAACTAAAATAACCCACGTGTCCATTAAAAGAATCTATAAAAACAAATCCATTCAATAATTGATTAAAAAAATACTACATTTTCCCACTATAAATCCACTTTACAAAGTTTTCTCCTCACCACCACAACACCCAAAAAAAAAAACCAAAAAAAATGTTTCAATTTTACCTTATACTAATTTTCCTCTCTTCACTATTTTTCCTCATCTACAATTTCACCATCAACCCCAAAACGCAGCGTTTTAACCTTCCTCCCGGTCCCCGCGGTTTTCCGGTCATCGGTCACCTCTTCTCCATAGAACCGTTAGTTTACCGTTACTACCATCGCATTTCCCTAAAATACGGTCCAATATTTTCTCTACGTTTTGGTCTACGTCGAGTAGTTGTTATATCATCTTATTCATTATTTAAAGAATGTTTCACAGGCGAAAACGACATCGTTTTAGCTAATCGCCCTACTTTCTTCACGAACAAATACATAGCTTATAACAACGGTACCGTCGGAACTTCACCGTACGGTGACCATTGGCGTAATCTCCGTCGTATTTGTTCCCTCGAAATCCTCTCGTCGCATCGTCTCGCTACTTTCCTCGATATTCGCCGTGACGAAATTCGACGAATGCTCACGAGACTCTCACGTGACAATTACACCAAGAATCTTGAATCCAAGAATCTTGATTCCAAGAATCTTGAATCCAAGAATCTTGAATCCAAGAATCTTGATTCCAAGAATCTTGATTCTTTTAAAGAAGTTGAACTTGAACCACTGTTATCAGATTTAACGTTTAATAACATCGTTAGAATGGTGACCGGAAAGCGATATTACGGCGAAGATGTGAAAAATAAAGAAGAAGCTGATATTTTCAAGAAAATTATTAAAGATATTTCTGAAAGTAGTAGTTCAAATCAATCTAGCAATTATTTACCGTTCTTGAAATTTTTTGGTAATAAATTTGAGATGAAAGTTAAAGAAATCGGTGTAAGTGTGGATACGTTTTTGCAACGTTTACTTGATGAGTGTCGGAAGAACAAAGATGGGAAAACTATGGTTAATCATTTGGTATCTTTACAAGATCAAGAACCTGAGTATTACAACAACGTGACTATTAAAGGGTTAATGATGGTAATAAATAACATTTTTTTTACCTTATATTATATATTAGAACGGTCCATGAAAAAGTCTTGGCCACATATAAATTTAGGTTGAGATCATAAACCTTTTTTTGTATAAACTCAGGTTGTTTTTTTTTTGTTTAATTAAAAACATGGATTTAAATTATTTATAGGATTCGTAAATACTAAATTACATAGTTTTAGTTTTTTATATTAAAAAAGTTTCGGTTTATTGAGATTATTATATGAGTTTTTATAGAGTTTGATAAATACCATTCACATATTTCTAACTATTTTATTTTATATTCAAGAAGTTTCGGTTTATTAGGAGTAGTAAATGAATTTCGAGAGGGTTTTGATAAAAACAAATCGCATACTTTTAAACTATTTTATTTTATATAGAAAAAATGTTTGTTTTATTGGGGTTGTTATATGAATTTCGGTAAGGTTTGATAAGTACAAACTGCATACTTCTAAACGATGTTATTTTATTTTTAAAAAGTTTGGTTTTTTATTGGGGGTATTTTATGAATTTCGATAGTATAAATACAAATTGCATATTTCTAAACTATTTATATTAAAAAAAATCGATTAAATAAGTCGTTTTTTTTTGTCTTAATGCCGACCTTTAATTTTTTTTTTTGACGCTATACCAACCTTAATTTAAACACCTAGATTTATATTATTTATAGGATGTGAACATGATAAATTACATAATTTTTTCGGTCTACTAAAATTATTATATATGAATTTTGAAGAGTTTGACAAATACAAATTGTATATTTCTAAAATATTTTTTTTAGTAAAAAAATCCACTCTATTGGTATTATTATATGAATTTCGAAAGAATTTTATGAATACAAATTGCATATTTCTAAACTATTTTATTTTATATTAAAAAAGAAATTTAGACTACTCGGACTATTATATGAATTTTAATAGAGTTTGATAAGTACAATTACATAAAAACTTTTTTTATATATTCAAAAAATTTCTATCCATTAAAAATGCAATAATCTATTGCCCTAATATCAACTTTTTAAATATATTTTCTTACATAAATTTCCCTAGGGTTTAATAATCCCTGGAACGGATTCTTCTTCGATTACAATGGGATGGGCTATGGCAAATTTACTAAACCATCCAGAAGTAATGAAAAAAGCAAGAGAAGAAATCGACGAAAAAGTAGGCCAAGAACGTTTAATGGATGAAGAAGACCTTCCAAATCTTCCTTACCTTCAAAACGTTATCTCCGAAACATTCCGGTTATTTCCGGCCGCTCCACTTTTAGTAGCTAGAGAAGCTTCCAAAGACATTAAAATCGGTGGATACGATATACCACGTGGCACGATGTTACTGGTTAACGCCTGGGTCATCCATAGGGACCCTGACCTATGGGATGACCCAGAGAAATTTAACCCAGATAGGTTTAAAGAATATGCGGTTATAACCGAAGAATCTTTTGATAGTGTTCAACGACTTATGCCGTTCGGACATGGCCGGAGGTCGTGTCCGGCCTCCGGACTAGCGCGACGGATTATCACTTGGGCGGTTGGATCGTTGATTCAATGTTTTGATTGGAAAAGTATTGATGGGGGAAAAGTTGATATGGAAGAAAGTCCAGGGCTTTTAATGAGAAAACAGGAAAATTTAAGAGTTATGTGTCGGCCGCGACCGGTTATGTCTAAGTTTCTTGCTCAAGCAAATTCTTAGATATTGGTAGGTTATATATATATAATAAGGTGTTCAGTAAGATATATATCTATATCTTATTGTATCATATGGGTTCAACTTTTCTGTGATTATGAAAAGTTGAGTGAATCCCTATGGGAAATAAAAATGGTAGTTTGTGTTAAGTTTTTGTTTGTGTTTGTATGTTTTGTAATAAAAATAATAAAGTTTTGGGTATTGGTACCTAAGTTTTGTTTGAATGTGTTGAAGGTTTATTAGATAAAAAATAAAAGTACGCATTAAAATTTAATTAGTTTATTATTAAAGTTTTTCATATCAATAAATATTATGTGATTTTTTTTACCGTTCTACGAATATTATAAAGATAAACACTTGACTAAATTATTGATCCTAAAAATGAGATGTCCTATTTGCTTTTAATTAAATAAAAACGTTTAAAGAATGAAAGAAATGGTTATTTACACACATTATTGTCGGTGGTATGACGAATAATTCGAAAATAATATTTAAATAATTATATGATAGTGGTGTAGCATATACACAAACTTTATTTTAAATGGGCAAATGATTCCAAAACTAATAGTGTGTAGGGAATAATTTATTATTATTAAAATTATAGATGCTAAAACGGATGACTTGATTTTTTTTTGTTATTCTTAAGAAAAACTCAAATAATAAGAATTAGATTTAACAATATCTGATCAGAGAGACAAAAAAAAAAACAATATCTGATCAAATGAAAATAATAACTAATGACTCCTAAAATTCATGACAACAATAATTTTTTTTAATAAGATTTATATTTGTGTGTATTAACACAGAAATTAATATATACATTTCTTTTTCAAATATGTGGTCGACCACTTGACGACATATATAGCGTTTAAAAGAATCTTGAACAATTGATTTAAATCAAAGAATATTATAATACAAATAATTTTTATTCTAAATAAAAGCTATAGTTATGGGGAAAAAAGTTATAGTTATCAAAAACAGTATCAATTTCTACATATTTCTAATATAAATCCCTGCCTTATGATATATTGTATTCTTCTTTATTCATATCACAAAATCAAACAAAAAATGCTTCAATTTTTCTTAGTCCCCATTTTCCTCTTCTTGTCTCTTATCTTAGCTTACAAATTTCTCCATAACACCAAAACGCAGCGTTTTAACCTTCCACCCGGTCCGCCCGGCCTTCCGGTTATCGGCCATCTCCACCTCCTAAAACCACTAATTTATCGTCATTTCCATAACATTTCCCAACAATACGGTCCAATCTTTACCCTCAAATTCGGCCTACGCCGTGTAGTCGTTGTATCTTCATATCCACTAGTCCGAAAATGCTTTACCGGTCAAAACGACGTCGTTTTAGCAAACCGTCCTTGTTCCTTTACATCAAAATACGTTTCATATAATAACACTACCATTGGAACCATACCTTATGGTGACAATTGGCGTAACCTTCGTCGTATTTGTTCCCTCGAAATCCTCTCCTCGCATCGACTCGCTACCTTCCTAGACATCCGACGTGACGAAATTCGACGAATGGTCACGAGACTCTCACGTGACAATCACATCAAGAATCTTGAAGATTCTTTCAAAGTAGTTGAAATTGAACCGGTTTTATCCGATTTAACGTTCAATAACATTGTGAGAATGGTGACCGGGAAGCGATATTACGGCGTCGAAAATGATGGGAATCATGAAGAAGAAGAGGCTAAAATGTTCAAGAAACTTATAAAGGAACTTTTGGAGAAGAGTGGGGCTAATCAGCCTAGTGATTATTTACCGTTCTTGAAATTTTTTGGGAGTAAATATGAGAAGAAGGTTAAAGAAGTTGGAGAATCTGTGGATAAGTTCTTGCAGCGTTTACTTGATGAGTGTAGAAGAAATAGAGAAGGAAATAAAAATACTATGATCAATCACTTAATGTCTTTGCAAGATCAAGAACCTGAGTATTACAATGACATAACCATTAAAGGGTTAATGATGGTAATAACTTGAGTTTTATAAAAGTATAAAGTTTTTATTTATAACCAAAAAAAACATTTTAGAGCTTCAAAATCGTCTATGAATTTTTTTGACGTAGGTGTAAATATTTTGTTGATTCAGTTCGGTTTAGTTTCTTTTTTCCTCAGTTCGGTTTCATTAGATAAGTTTTTTTTTTTTTTGCTTTTTTAGTTTTTTTCTTAAAAGGAATTAAATTTAAATTATTTTGGTGTGAATTGCTGAAAATCCGGTTAGGTATGAATTTATTAATTGAAACCAAAACAAATAAAGATTTTTTTTACTATTTTTACAGTTTCGGCAACATTTTGATTAATCTAAGAATGTTGATTTTAAGTACTTTGAATGACTTGAGTCTATCAAATAGCTCTGATTAACTTCAGTTAATTTCTATCTAGTTTTTTTTCTTAGTTTGAAGTATAGTTGTTTTGATAATTATTTAATTTTATAGGTTTCCAATATCAAAATTAACTATATATTATATATATGTATGAATTGATATTTTAATTAATTAATTTTTCCATGATAAATAAAAATGTAGGGTATGATAATCCCCGGAACAGACACTGCTTCAATTACCATAGGTTGGGCTATGGCAAATCTTTTAAACCATCGAGACATATTGCACAAAGCAAGACAAGAAATCGACGAAAAAATCGGACAAGACCGGCTTCTAGACGAACTAGACATTCCTAACCTACCTTACCTCCAAAACATTGTCTCCGAAACATTCCGATTATACCCCGTAGGTCCAGTCTTGGTCCCTAGGGAAACATCCGAAGACATAAAAATCGATGAATACGACGTGCCATGTGGCACGATTCTCCTCGTGAACGCGTGGGCCATCCATCGCGACCCTGACCTATGGGATGACCCGGAAATGTTTTGTCCGGAACGGTTTAACGAGACTAAAGATGAGGAATCGGACAACGTTCGGAAACTGATGCCGTTCGGGAACGGTCGGAGAATGTGTCCTGCGGCCGGACTTGGACAAAGGATTGTGACTTGGGCGTTAGGAGCATTAGTTCAATGTTTTGAATGGGAAAGTGTAAATGGTGAAAAAATTGATATGGAAGAAAGTGAAGGAATTGCTATGCGTAAATTAAAACCTTTGCGTGCCATGTGCCGGTCGCGACCGGTAATGTCTAAAATCTAAAATAACTTGTTAATGAAAATTAACAAGTTAGATTGATGTAATGATATTATATGTTTGATTAAATAAATTGGATTTGAATTCTTAAAATTTTATATAATATAACCTAGACACGGAAAAAAAAACGGATAAGGAATTGTGAATGAAGTTAATATTAGAAATTAACCACTAGATTTTGTTTATATTTCTAATTATTTAAATTTCATGTAATTAATTTATATTTTGCATGTTCTTTTTTTGGTGTTTGATCTTACACCATACAAAATATTCTAACACCATTACCAAAAAATAATATACATAATATATATATGCGATGCCGAAAAGGGAACTATTCGAATAACAGTAATAAGAGAATTAATTAGCTATATATATATATATATATTTATTCTGAAATTTTAACAATAGTTAGTGGTATCTTTACTTGTGGAAAGCTATTCTGAATTTTTTTTGTCACTAATCGATAAATTTATTAAAGTTAATTTTATATAAATTCATATTATAAAAAATTAATGTACGACAAGAATTAGTGTAAAACATCACGCCACCTGAACTTCAAATCATCCCAAAATTATCTTCGCTATTTGAAATTTGAACAGAAACCCTTATATAGTAGCAAATTAATTACCCAACGGTCATAAAAATTAAATCGTCACAGTTGTCAAAATTAATTACCCAACGGTCAGATTTTTTTAATAATTGAAATTATTTTAATTAAAAAAATATAAAATTTGTCAGCAATAAAAGAAATCTCGACAGTTGTACAAAATCTTATTACCATCATTAATTAAAAATAAAAGAAATCTTCAATGGTTACGTCATGAAAATCTATATATTTTTATTTAACACAGAAAATCTTTTTTTTTTTTTTAACATAACACAGAAAATGTACATGTATTATATATTTGTCTACATACATAATTTGTCAACAGTAATAAAAATAAAATCTTCACAGCTGTAACAAAAATCTTCACAGTTGTCGAAATCTTTTATCCAACGGTCAGATAATTATTAATTGACATTATTCTAATAAAAAGTACAAAATCTGTCAGCAGTAAGAGAAATATTTAACAGCCGTAAGAAAAACATTTATTAAAGGGTTAATTTTATCTCATTTACTATTGTATGGGTTCAACTTTTATGTGATCATGGAAAAGTTGAGTGAATCTATGGGAAATAAAATTGGTAATGTGTTAACATTTCAATTTTATTTTCAAATTAAATTTTCATTTATATTTGTTTATCTTTTATAATAAAAATAAATAAAGTTTTAGATATTGGTATCTAATTTAGTGTGAATATGTTGTAAAAACTTATTAGATAAAAGAAAAATATGCATAAAATTTTAATTAGTTTATTAATATTTTCATATCAATAAACAAATTTAGAAAAGTAAAGATTGTCTGAAATTTTTTTGCTGTTCTACAAATATTATGAAGATACAGACTAAATTATTAATTTTAAAAATGATATCTCCTACTTCTTCATAAACAAAACGTTTAAAGAGTGAAATATTTTGGGAGTAAATATGACAAGAAAGTAAAAAAGTTGAAGAATCTGTGAATAACTTCTTGAACCTGACGAGTGTAAACAAAAATAGAGAAAGATATAAAAATAATATGATTAATCATAAACAAAAACAAATGAGCTTCAAAATAGTCCATTATATTGTATTTTTGACCTAGGTCTATTCAATAGAAATATAGGTTTTTGGTGACAATTAGTGAAAATTCGGTTAGATTTGAAATTTATTAAATTGAAAACAAAATAAATGTTGATTTTTTTTTAATTATTTCACTTTCTGTAAAATTTTGATTTGTTGAAGGTATAATTTTGAATGAATAATTGAAGGAGGAAAAAAACAATTGAACACGTATAAACGTTTGAAGGTTATATAATAGTGGTGTAGCATATGCACAAACGTTTAGATAAACGTTTAGTCTGGTGCCTCGAGAGTTCGGCGCCTTTAGAGTCTGGCCAGGGTCTGAAGTCGGAGCCTCGAGAGTCTCGCCTCGAGAGTCCTGCCTCCCGCCTCCAAAGCC
>KE150524.1:92915-110522 GCA_000411095.1 Aethionema arabicum
AATCAAATAATTTTAGACAAAAAAAAGAAGAGAATCAAATGATTATTCAGAATTCAGTAATATGCGCAATTTTATAACACTATTTGATATAAATAAAAAACTAATTACAATAATGAAAATAATCTTCAAACCACGAGTTTAACGTTCCTAGTGTGGAGCCACTAGAAACATAACTAATTAATGTGTTTTTTTTCTTCTATTTTTTTTGTTATTAAAGGTTTGAAAGTTGAGTAAGAAAAAAAAATGATTTTATAATTAATTTTTCTGGATATGATTTTGGCTGATTATTTTTTAGCTCAATATTGCTAAAAATTCAACTCAGTTTAAGTTGCGTATGAGGAAAATATACAAACAAATAAAATAGAATAAAAGGTCATTGATAAAAACAAAAGATATGATCGCCAATAATTCTATAGATATAAAGTAAATTTGGAAAAAAAAACAAACTTTTTCTTTAAGTAGATTGTTAAATCATGATTTAATTTATAATATAAATCTATTTTGGCCATTTCTTCAAAACTATCCTTCAACTTATAATTTGAAATGACCATACAATTTTTTTTCATAATTTATTTAAGGGAAATTTGGCAAAATAAACATTTGAGATATCTTTTAAGTATTATAGACATTTGAAATCCAGTTTTAGTTTTATAAACACCTCATAATTGACAATGACAATAATGCCCCTGTAATTTATTTACCCTACACCCTACACCCTAAATCCTAAACCCGAAACCCGAAACCCAAAACCCTAAACCCTAAACCCAAAACCTGAAACCCTAAACCCTAAATCTGAAACCTTAAACCCTCCATTAGGTCAACTAAAAAGATACCTAGATGTGTAGAAGAGTAGTTTAGTCTTTCCATTAACCCAAATATTTATGGATCTAAAAAACTAAAAAAAGCTTTTTAAATATGTAAAACGTCCAATTTCTCTTTATTTAATGCTACCTTAATATATGTCACCTAACATTTCTCAGAATTTGTATTTAGATTATAAAAAGACTACAAAAGTTTTTTTTTTCTTAAGATAAAACAAATTGATGACAAAAGTAGTCTTTTAAAATTATAAATTATACTTACTCTTTACATTAGGACGCATATATATTTCAAATATCCAAATTAATTAATTTTTACATATTATAAAAGACCACAAAAGTTTATTTTCTTAGTGGTCAATTGTTTAAATATTCTCATCTTCTGTCAAATAATATACATAATAAATAGAGATTTGCTTTAATATATGCACTTTAAATACCAACCACTGAATTTTCGAAGAAACAATCATTCTTATTTTATTTTTTTTATATCCATAATTAATAGAATATGTATGACTTACAAAATTATAAAATTAGAAATTTCAACTTTAAAATTGTCTAGTGTCGTATATAATATAACCAAAATACTCATTCCACTTATTATTGTTCGGCACGTTATAATTATCCCATAATTATACAACATTGAAATAAAGTCAAGAAATTTAATTTGATTTAGCCTAGTCTTCAACCAAATAAAATAAAATCATTAAAAATAATATAAAATTATTTAAAAACAAAGTTTCTCTATATAAACCAGACAGAAATCTAATCTAAGTAGAACAAAACACAAAGAGAAACAAACAAAACCAAAAATGTTGCTCTTCATTGCTCTCACTCTCTTATTGCTTTTATTAGCATACAAATTCATAAACTCCAAAACGCAGCGTTTTAAGCTTCCTCCCTCACCGCCGTCTCTTCCCGTCGTTGGCCATCTCCACCTCATGAAACCACCGATTCACCGTCTTCTTCAAACCTACGCCGTTAAATACGGTCCAATTTTCTCCCTCCGATTTGGCTCCCGCCGTGTCGTCGTTATAACCTCTTCTTCTCTTGCTCAAGAATCCTTCACCGGTCAAAACGACGTCGTTCTCTCTAGCCGACCACAACTCATGACCGCTAAATACGTCGCTTATAACCACACCACCGTTGGAACCGCACCTTACGGTGACCATTGGCGTAATCTCCGGCGAATCTGTTCACAAGAGATTCTTTCTTCTCACCGTCTCACTAATTTCCTCCATCTTCGTAAAGATGAGATCTTGCGGATGCTCACGAGACTCTCACGTGACACAGATGCTAATCGTTTCACTCATATTGAGCTTGAGCCGTTGCTTTCAGATCTGACATTTAACAACATCGTAAGAATGGTTACAGGGCAGAGATATTATGGTGATGATGTTAATAATAAGGAAGAAGCAGAGCTTTTTAAGAAACTTGTTTATGATATTGCTGTATATAGCGGCGCTAATCATTCTGGAGATTACTTGCCAGTGTTGAAACTGTTTGGTAATAAGTATGAGAAGGAAGTGAAAGCTATTGGTAAATCCATGGATGAGATCTTGCAACGTTTGCTTGATGAATGTAGGAGAGATAAAGAAGGGAAAACAATGGTTAATCACTTGATTTCTCTGCAACAACAACAACCAGAGTATTACACAGATGTTATCATCAAAGGTTTAATGATGGTAAGAAGAATTCAATATCTCAATGTTATATAACCTAATCGAATTGGATTCAAATTGTGAATATGAAATCAAAATCTCGATGTGATTCAATCTCGATGAGGTTAATCTAATCTAGGAATTGAACATATTCTGCAGATCTCACAATCAAAGAGATCGAAATCTCGATGTGATTTAATCTAATCTAGAAATTGATCAAGCAAATTAAGAGTTTCTCACTGATTAATTACGCAGGCGATGATGCTCGCGGGGACTGAGACCTCTGCTGTAACTCTAGAGTGGGCGATGGCAAATTTGCTGAGACATCCAGAAGTATTGGAGAAAGCGAGATCAGAAATAGATGAAAAAATCGGAAAAGATCGTCTAATCGACGAACCAGACATCGCCAATCTTCCATACCTCCAAAACGTCGTCTCCGAAACATTCCGATTATTTCCAGTAGCTCCACTGCTAATCCCACGCACACCGACGGAAGACATGAAAATCGGAGGATACGACATACCACGAGATACGATCGTGCTGGTTAACGCTTGGGCTATACACAGAGATCCAGAGCTATGGGAAGAACCAGAGATGTTTAATCCAGACAGATTTGACAACGGATGCGGAAGCGAGTACTATGTTCACAAGCTAATGCCGTTCGGTAATGGCCGGAGAACGTGTCCCGGCGCCGGATTAGGTCAGAGAATCGTGACATTGGCGCTTGGATCGTTGATTCAGTGCTTCGATTGGGAAACTGTTAAGGGAGAAGATATTGATATGGGAGAAAGTGCTGGTTTAGGTATGCGTAAAATGGATCCTTTACGGGCCATGGCTAGGCCCAGGCCCATTATGGCCAAGCTTCTAACTTAATTAGAGGTTTAGATTATATAAAAAAGAATTTAAATAAACCTGATTTAATAAAATATAGTATTGATTAATGTATGTGTAATATTAATTGTTCTTGCTATCTTAATTGAATTTTTGTAGTTTTTTTAATTTATTTTTACCAATATTTTCCTTTTCTGAATTAGCATAAAACAAACTTAATTACAAAATAACAAAAAAATACATTTTATTTCAAACAAATTGACAAAATTCCCTTTTATAGTTGTAAAAATACCAAAAAAAACTGTTTTACGATTAATTTTTAAAGTTTATGGATTATATTTAGGGTTGATTTTTTTTTCAAACAAAAAAAATTAGCGTTTTTTTAGCCCCTTAATATTATTCAAAGTTTTGTATTTTGTTTTACTATTGTCTCTTCCGAATATTATTCAAAGTTTTGATCATTATATCAGAGCTTATTTTTCATAAAATTGAGTTTTTCTATGGGACATTATGATTAACAAAATTAAAAAAAAAATCTTTTAAATTCCATATAATATAAAAAACATCCGTACCACATAAAAACCTTAAAAAAAACCGAATATTCAGATAAAGCAATATTAATATGTCTAGGAACATATAATATGCGATAAAATATTTATTAACTTTAACAATAAAAGTTAATTCGCCAAATCAGTATAGAAAATCCATCCTCGAGTATTCCTCAAAAGCACGTTGAGCTTCCAATTCTCTCTGAAATAAATAAAAAAACAAATATATTATACTAATAAATAAATAATCAATTAAAATGATGAACATTACTATAAAAAATAGTTTTATATTAAATTGAATTTACCATTCTATTTTGAACACGTTCCAACGTGACCATAAGGATCATCTTCCGACGTTCAAGTTCATACATTGAGTCCACTCGTAACATTTTTCCAACAAAAACACTTAAAAAGAAACAAAAAATTCAATTAAAAAAAATTAACCATATAATCTGAAAAAAAAAATATAGAAAAATAAAATATTACTCCAATCTCGCTTCTACGTTGGCCAATCGGGCTCTGTATTTTTTTATTTCAGCTCGAACATTTTTCTAATAAGAGAAAAAAATGTTAATTTTTATTTATTTATGAACTATTTTTAATATTTTCAAATATTTAAAATAAATTAAATTCACTTACACGAGGACGAGGAGGTGGAGATTGAGACTGAGTAGTAATGCAACTATCATCGTCACTATTTTCTCCAAAACTATTTCTATTTAAAATAAAATATAGAGTATGGTGAGTCCATGGAATATAATTTAAACCAATTTATAATTTATGTGAATTCAATAACCTCGAAATATGGTTAGTCCATAGCCGCGTTTCAATTTGCATGTTTATGACTATGTTTTTTAATTTCTGAATAAATCCGAAAAATCACAAAAATAAATTTGAAAGTTAAATATAAGGAACAAAATATTAATAAAAATAAGTATAAAATAGTAAAAATATATTTTACCTCTTCATTATGTAGGCTGATAGGATTTAGATGGACCGACCATTTAGCATATCATCAGAAAATAAAATTTTAATTTAAAATAACCATTAAAAAAAATTATATTTAATTACCCTCCACGAATATGTCGAGGTGTATCAAGATACATTCTTACAATATCTTCAATCCTATAACATTATAATTTTAAAAACAGCTTTATATATTGATATAAACAACGAAATTAAATAATTAAACGATACAAAAAAAATTAAATAAATATATATATACCTTGATTTAGAATCATAAAGATAAAGTTTGCCAGAAGGAGAAAAAATGATGATAGCAAGATGAACATCACAAAGAACAGAAAGTTCATAAGCTTTTTTAAGTAATCCATTTTTTCTTTTAGAAAACGCAATATTTCTTTGCGTTTTATCTTCTATTGCTCTCATCTCTATTTTCTTTCTACCCATTTTGTTTATCTTATTTTATTTTTCATTAATCTATCTCTCTTTATATATACAATTTCAAGAAACTCTTATAGAAATCTTTTATATGTATATATCCAAGTTTGTTTATTTTTGCAATAAAATTTATTAAAATTATTGGTTTATATATTAATCATTAAGATTTATTTCCTTATTCATGTTTTATTTTAACTCAAAGCATAAATGATTTAGTTTTTTCTTTTGGGATTTTATTTAAAGTTCCATTTATATAATTGACTGTTTCTGCAAAAAAAATATATACCACAATTTCTTTCCTTGGTAATTGCATATAGCTTATGGGCTATTTTTTTACAAGCCCACTAAAAGCCCATTAGTCCATATATAATAATTTTTTTAACTCATATTTTATGTTTTACAATTTTTTTGTTTGTAAGCGATTGAAATGATTGGGTTTCGAAAGGTGTGCCGTGGCCAACCATTAACTCTTTCTTTTAATAAATATTTATAAATAAAAAATCAACAAATAATAAAAAAAACTAAGAGGAAAGAAAAAACAAAATAATAAAAAAAAACAAAGAGGAAAATGACAAATAAGAAAGTAGAGAGGATAAAAATAGTTGCTTTTGCAAAAGAAGAAGCGAAAGATAAGGGCAAAAAGGTAAAAAAGAAGCAAAAGTGCGTGACACACGTGCGAACACGTGCCATCATGTTGAATCCGTGTGAGTAAATGTGGCCCCACACACTTGACACACTTTTCAATGTTCCCTAAATAAAATGGTCGATTTTTTCGTATAATTATAGTATATATATTAATACGTAATAAAAACCATACTTGTTTAATTTACTAGTGTTAGTAAGCTATGATTAGTATAAAGTAACCAATTAATCACCTTTATAAATCATACATTTTAGTTATATGGACAAAAACGGTGACGTTTCAATTTAATTTCATATAAAACCGCGATTAGAGGTAAACTTTACAGTCAACGATTCGCGTTCTGTTTCAAAACGCTGATCAATGGAGAGCAATCGAGCATTGTTAATCGAAGATCATGGAGATGAATTGGAGGAGGAAACAGCGTACGAAGAGACGGAGAAGGTTCACATCGTTAATGATGAGGAGGATTTAGAGTACGGCGTTGGATATGGCGGTGTGCCGCCGTTTTCATGGAAGAAGCTATGGAAATTTACCGGACCTGGATTTCTTATGAGCATTGCGTTTTTAGATCCGGGAAATCTCGAAGGAGATCTTCAATCTGGTGCGATTGCTGGCTATTCTCTGCTTTGGTTACTCATATGGGCTACAGCTATGGGGCTTTTGGTCCAGCTTCTCTCCGCGAGGCTTGGTGTTGTTACAGGGCGACATTTGGCTGAGTTATGTCGTGAGGAGTATCCGACTTGGGCAAGGATGATTTTGTGGGTTATGGCGGAAGTTGCTTTGATTGGTTCTGATATTCAGGAAGTTATTGGGAGTGCCATAGCTCTTAAGATACTGAGTAATGGATTTTTGCCTCTTTGGGCTGGTGTTGTTATCACTGCCCTAGATTGGTAACTACTTCTAAAACTTAAACTCCTAAATTGCTTTTAAATCTCAATTTCAGTGTTGTTCTTCAGAAATTTTATCTTGAAGATGATTAGTTTCATGGTTTGATAACGTTTATAAGTCTTAAAGCAACTCCAGATTGAGTCAACTTGAGGATTTAGTGTTTGTTGAATACAATTGTGAATGAATCTCAGTGTTATTTAGCTGCCATTGATTCATTTGTTTTCTTGCCACAGTTTTGTCTTCCTACTCCTTGAGAATTATGGAATCAGGAAACTAGAAGCTGTGTTTGCAGTCCTTATAGCAACAATGGGGGTCTCATTTGCCTGGATGTTTGGCCAAGCTAAGCCCAGTGGCAGTGAGCTTCTCGTTGGTTAGGCTTCATCTTCTTCTTCACCTACACAAACTTCGGAATTTCTCTCTTTTTTCTAAGAAATTGAGACTCACTAACTGTTGATCACTGTTCTTGCAGGCATACTGGTTCCAAAACTCAGTCCAAGAACAATTCACCAAGCAGTAGGAGTTGTTGGCTGCATTATAATGCCACACAACGTTTTTCTTCACTCAGCTCTTGTTCAATCAAGAGAAGTCGACAAGAAAAAGAGATACAGAGTTCAAGAAGCTCTAAACTACTACACAATTGAGTCAACACTTGCTCTAATTGTCTCCTTCATGATCAATCTCTTTGTCACTACAGTATTTGCTAAAGGGTTCTACGGTACACAGCTAGCCGATGGCATTGGTCTAGTCAACGCAGGACAATACCTTCAAGATAAATACGGTGGCGGGCTATTCCCAATCATATACATTTGGGGAATTGGGTTATTAGCTGCTGGTCAAAGTAGTACCATTACAGGTACTTACGCAGGTCAGTTTATAATGGGAGGCTTTCTTAATTTGAAGTTAAAGAAATGGTTAAGAGCTTTGATTACACGAAGCTGCGCCATTGTTCCAACTATGATCTTTGCTTTAGCTTTTGATTCTTCAGAAGAGGCTACACTTGATGTTGTGAATGAATGGATTAACGTTCTCTTGTCTATTCAGATTCCCTTTGCTTTGATTCCATTGTTGTGTTTGGTCTCTCAAGAACAGATCATGGGGAGTTTCAAGATTGGTCGGTTTTATCAGATAATTGCTTGGTTTGTTGCTGTTTTGGTGATGATGATTAATGGCTACCTTTTGTTGGAGTTCTTCTCCTCGGAAGTAACTGGAGTGGTGTTTACTACAGTGGTTATAGCGTTCACGGTTACTTATGGTGCGTTTGTTTTGTACCTTATTGGTCGTGGTATCACTTTTAGTTCATGGAGGTTTGGAACACAGTCTAGTAGCTCATGAGAAAATCATCGGTTAACTCAAGTAACAATCTTACCTAAACCGGTTTAAATCAAAACCGGTTTATTTGTTGTTGTCTGTATTAGTGTATTGTCATCAGTTTAGCTTTGATTTTGGCTAAGTGTTAGTGGAAACCAAATGTTGTCTGTTTTTGTTATATGTATTGGTAGGTAGGTTCTTGGATTTAGTTAAAGATAATAATATAATAAAAAGAATCATTATAAGAGAAACTGAGAAAATGTTGACAGCAATATGAACATCGCAAAGAACAGAAAGTTCATAAACTTTTTTAAGTAATCCATTTTTTTATTTAGAAAATGCAATATTTCTTTGCGTTTTATTTTCTATTGCTCTCATCTCTATTTTCTTTCTACCTTTTTTTTTCTTATTTTTATTTTATGTTCATAACTGTTGTAGAAATATTTTTATATATCTAAATTATTTGTTTTGCAATAAATTTTATTAAAAATGATAGGTTGATATATAAATCATTCAGATTTATTTCCTTATTCACGTTTTATATTAACTCAACTCATAAATGATTTAGTTATTTCTGTTTGGGATTTTTCTTAAATTAAATATATTTTTTTAAACACATGAAACATGAATAAGGAAATAAATCTTAATGAATTATATATCAACCAATTATATTTAATAAAATTTATTGCAAAAGAAAAAAATTTAGATATATAAAAAGATTTCTATAACAGTCTTTTTTTCACGTTTTTTTTTGTAACACCTAAAAAAGAGTTATAAATTGTAATTACATAATTTATATAATTGATGAAGAGCAAGTGGTACAATAATTGTCTCTCTGTTGCCGTAAATTCACATAAATTCAAATTCATAATGTTATAGTTGAGGAGAAATAATATTAGTCACTTTAACGAAAAAAATTTATATATTTTTTTTTTCAACATAATTGACTGTTCTTGCAATTTTTTTTAAACCACAATTTCTTTCCTTAGTAAATTATATATAACTTATGGGCCATATTTTACGAAGACTACTAAAACATATAGCTTATAGGCTATACTTTCTGAAGCTCACTAAAGCCCATTAGTACATATATTATTTCTTCCTTTTTTTTAACACAAAACGAAATTCTTTTATAGAATAAATGGTTTTTCCCGGTTTACAATTTTTTTTATCAACTTTTTACAATTTCTTTTCTATTTTATTGGTTTACAATTTCTGTTTATAAATATTTTCTTACGTTATTAAATTGGTTTTTGAAAAATGAAAATAAGCTTTCTTTATCAAAAAATGGTTTTTGAAAGTGCGCCAGCCACTATACGCTTTCTTTTTTAAAAGAAAATATTTTTTAAAATTAAAAATTAACAAATATAAATATAGGGAAACTGACAAGTGACAACACAAGAAAGTTGAGTGGGAAAAAAAAAAGATTTGCTTTGCAAAACAAGAAGCGAAAGATAAATGGTCGAATTATTCGTATATTTATGTAGATTAATACGTAATCAAAATCATACTTTAAAAAATAAATAAAAATCAAAATCATACATGTTTAGTGGTTAGTTAGCAATGACTAAGAATGTAACCAATGGAATCACCTTTATAAAGCACATCACAGTGGTTAATGCCTTTTAATTATAGGGACAAAACGGTGTCGTTTCATATTAATTTCACATATATGGACAAAACGGTGTCGTTTCATATTAATTTCACATAAAACCGCGGTTAGAGCGGTACGACGAGACGGACAAAACGCTGATCAATGGAGAGCAATCGATCATTGATAATCGAAGATCATGGAGATGAATTGGAGGAGGAGGAGACAGCGTACGACGAGACGGAGAAGATTCACATCGTTAATGATGATGATGATCTAGACTACGGAAGTGTGCCGCCGTTTTCATGGAAGAAGCTATGGAAATTTACCGGACCTGGGTTTCTTATGAGCATTGCGTTTTTAGATCCAGGAAATCTCGAAGGAGATCTTCAATCTGGTGCAATTGCTGGCTATTCGCTGCTTTGGTTGCTCATGTGGGCTACAGCTATGGGGCTTTTGGTTCAGCTTCTCTCCGCGAGGCTTGGTGTTGTTACAGGACGACATTTGGCTGAGTTATGTCGTGAGGAGTATCCGACTTGGGCGAGGATGATTTTGTGGGTTATGGCGGAAGTTGCTTTGATTGGTTCTGATATTCAGGAAGTTATTGGGAGTGCCATAGCTATTCAGATTTTAAGTAATGGATTTTTGCCTCTTTGGGCTGGTGTTGTTATCACTGCCCTAGATTGGTAACTACTTCTAAACCTTAAACTCGTTAATTACTTCTTTTGAATCTCAATTTCAATGTTGTTCTTCAGAAATTTTATCTTGGAGATGACTAATTTCATGGTTTGATCACGTTTATGAGTCTTAAAGGAATTCAAGATTGAGTTAACTTAAGGATTTAGTGTTTGTTGAATGCAATTTTGAATGAATCTTAGTGTTAATTAGCTTATATCATTGATTCATTTGCTTTTTTGCCACAGTTTTGTCCTTCTACTTCTTGAGAATTATGGAATTAGGAAACTAGAAGCTGCGTTTGCAGTCCTTATAGCAACAATGGCGGTCTCGTTTGCCTGGATGTTTGGCCAAACTAAGCCCAGTGGCAGTGAGCTTCTCGTTGGTAAGACTTCATCTTCTTCTCCTACACAAACTTTGGAGTTTCTCTATTCTTCTAAAGATTGAGAATCACTAGTTCTTGATTATTGTTCTTGCAGGCATACTTGTTCCAAAACTCAGTCCAAGAACAATTCAACAAGCAGTAGGAGTTGTTGGCTGTATTATAATGCCACACAACGTTTTTCTTCACTCAGCTCTTGTTCAATCAAGAGAAGTCGACAAGAACAAACGACACCGAGTTCAAGAAGCTCTAAACTACTACACAATTGAGTCAACAGTTGCTCTAATCGTCTCCTTCATGATCAATCTCTTTGTCACAACAGTATTTGCTAAAGGGTTCTACGGTACACAGCTAGCCGATGGCATTGGCCTAGTCAACGCAGGCCAATACCTTCAAGATAAATACGGTGGCGGTCTATTCCCAATCATATACATTTGGGGAATTGGATTATTAGCAGCTGGTCAAAGTAGTACAATCACAGGTACTTACGCAGGTCAGTTTATAATGGAAGGTTTTCTTAACATGAAGTTAAAAAAATGGTTAAGAGCTTTGATTACACGAAGCTGCGCCATTGTTCCAACAATGATCTTTGCTTTAGCTTTCGATTCTTCAGAAGAGGAAACACTTGATGTTGTGAATGAATGGATTAACGTTCTCTTATCCATTCAAATCCCGTTTGCTTTGATTCCATTGTTGTGTTTGGTCTCTCAAGAACAGATCATGGGAAGTTTCAAGATTGGTCGGTTTTATCAGATAATTGCTTGGTTTGTTGCTGTTTTGGTGATGATGATTAATGGCTACCTTTTGTTGGAGTTTTTCTACTCAGAAGTAACTGGAGTTGCGTTTACAACAGCGGTTTTGGCGTTTACGGCTGCTTATGGTGCGTTTATTCTCTACCTTATTGGTCGTAGTATCAGTTTTACTCCATGGAGGTTTAAGTCATCTCCAAGTTATGACCCTATTTTCCACTCTACGGTAGAGTTATCTATAAAATAGTTACTCTAACATTTATTTTTGAGTTACTTACTCTAACATATTATACTATTTTTCCTTTTATAAAAAATAATATTTCAAGTATATTTTTTTTTCATTTAGTTGTGAATTGTTAAATAGTATAATTTAATTTTAAAAATTACGGGTAGTATAATTTATTTTATTTTGGATAATAACACATTGGTAAGTATCTTATTATTCATATATAAATAGCATTCTCTTTGTGTCAAATTAGATGATGTTTTTGAATAATTTTTTTGTTTCATCTTATTTGATTTTTTATGTTTTTTTATTTAAATTAAATAGTTTAAAGAATTGTTTTTGTGAGTTAAAAAAAAATAATTTAAAAAACTATTAATTTAGTGGTTGTTATTTATAAGAAATTGTTAAAAAAATTAATTAAATAAAATTTTCTTAACTTATGTGAACACTTTAAAAAATCAAATAATTTGACAAAGAAAGAATATAATATTTGCGAAAAACATTACAAGATTGAATAATGTTAAAGCGAAAAACATTACAAGATTGAAAAACATTACAAGATTGGATAATATTTGCGAAAAACATTACAACATTGGATAATGTTTTTTCCTCAGTGCTCAAACAATTAATTTTTGTTTGACAGGATGTTCAAACAATTAATTAATTACGTCTTCTGAAAAATTAAGATAAAATTTTTTTTTCACCAATAATAAAATATATTAGGGCATTTAAACTTCGACACGTGGAATGAAGTGGACCCTACTGGTATGAAGATATAACGCTAACCAGTCAGAAAAGGAAAGCTCACCGTTCAAAAGCTTCGACTAAGGTTTCATACGAGAATGGCTATGGGGTCTCCGTTGTTCCTCCGTCGTGTTTCTAGCTGCCGATTATAAGCTTCCGATTACTGCGTTTACTTTTCTAATCCGCCGTTGAAATTGGTGAAACTCCAGGAAACGATCTAGTTCATGGGTATTTACTGTCCCTTTCTTCGTACTGTTTTAGGGTTTCTTCTGCATCTGAAATTGAGATCTTCGCGACGATTAAGCTTTGAATTGCGTTTAGGGTTTCGTTTCAATTGTGTTTTCTCTCTCTTTTTTCATTGCAACTCGAAGCATGTATGTATATTGTGAGCGTGAACTCTTTTGAATGCATTTCCGATGAAAATTGTTAGTTTCAATCAAGGTTTTACTCAATTTCCATTATATTTCCCTGAAATCGATGATTTTTTAAAGTTGTTAGGGATTGCTTAAGAAGAAATCAGAGGATTTTGGTATGGAATTGAAGGAGTTGAAGTCTGAAATGGAGGACTCGGTCAGTAATGAGACTGAGGCCTTACCTAAAGATGTTCAAGAGAAGTCTATGCCCTGTACTAGTAACTTCGAGGATCATAGCTTCTATGGGGAAGATCTAAATGAGGATCGTCGTGGTTGTGGTGATGATCCTCGTAAAAAAGAGGAACAAGAAGTTGATATATTGGAATGCACAGATGTTAGTGGCAATGAGTTTGAAGCACCAGAATACAATGATGGGACAGATGGTTATTCAAGCTCATTTAGTGGAACAGTTTCTGAATCTGAAACTGGAACAGGTTTGGATGATCAAGAAGCTGATTCCGCAATATGTACCGATACTGTTCTACCACTCTGGGTGAGGTAAATGACTTTCTCACGCTTTTGATCGAGCAATCGTTGCTTTCCACGCTTATTGTAGAATTTTATCTCACTGTTCTTGTTTACGATAGGAGTGAAGTATCTTAGCCACTGTACTACTACTTAGTTGCGCCTCTGATGCATCTCCTTATAAAGAAATCAGCATAAGATTTGTTTATATACTGCAAACGGTATAAAACGTTTGTTCTCCTTCATTTTTGTTACAGGAAGAAGAAGCTGACTGATCATTACAGAAGGTCTAGACAGCCTATAATGTGGCGATGTAAATGGTTGGAACTCAAAATCAAAGAACTTAAGGCCCAAGCACGAATGTATAACAAAGAAATTGAAGGATTTTGCCAAGCCAAGCAATCTCAGTTACAAAATCTCAATCCAGAACAACGTGGTGTAAAGGCACTACCTTTCCCGTGTCATACTAAAGAAAACAGACCCATGAAGCGAAGAAAAAGAAAGCGAGTCGAAGAGACCAGAGATATTCCATCCTATATGTCTAACCATAACCTCTTCTCTTATTATGGTATGAAACATTTTTGGATTCTTGTGTTCTAGTTTTGTTCAATATTCATCTGACATTGAAAAATTGTCTAATTATTCTTTATGGTTTACCTTAGATTATCGGAAGTCTTTAGTTGATGGTGTTCTCAATGATAACTCTCGCAACCTAGGTATGGTGTACTGAACTTAGTCCTATAGAAAATAGGAGAACGCACTGCTAATTTTTTTGTTTTTTGTTTTGTCCTGTTCCATCAGATAAAAGGTATAAGAGCACTAAGGACGAGGCAGTTTTTTGTGAAGAAACACCACCTCTGGAGCTTAAAGAAGGTGATGCATACTTAGAACAGATACTTTTAAAGATTGAAGCAGCGAAATCAGAAGCTCGTAGCTTGAAGAATCGAGTAGACAAAGTGTTGAGTGAAATTCCAAAGCAGTACTCATCAGTTAACTCCTTGAGTCTGCTTGGATCTACTGATGTATTCACAAGCTTAGAACAAAAGCCCCAATTACTTACTGAAAATGAAGATGTCAAACCTGTCATTTTTGAAGAAGAAAAACCAGCTAATTCTGTCTCTTTGTCATCTCATCATGACACACCTGAAGACGACACAGATATTTTACTGTCTGATATTATAGCTTCAAGACGAAGAGAAGCTGTTCCTGATAAGAAGTTACAAAAGGATGAGCAATTTCCACTCGAGGGCCCATCAAGAAATGTAAGTCACTGCAAATTAGTTGGGGAAAATGGTATTTTAGATCCTCAACTATTTCAATTTGGAGGAAAAAAATCTCGACTTTTAAAATGGTTTCTTAAAACCCTGATGTTTGATACCTGGGCTTTTCAACCACCAAACTTTAATAACTGAGTTTTTTAAACTGGAATTTCAAATTTAAACTTGAAATTATAGTATAATTAATCCAAATTTGGATTATATTTTTGGGTTAAAATTTGAGATTATAATTTAATTTTGTGTTTAAAAAAACCATTTTGAAAGTTGACAGATTTTTTCACCCCAAATTAGTTATTAACCTTCAAAATTCATGCCTTTTAGTCTCATAATCTTAATTTTCCTTTACAAAATCCAGGCAAGGAAAAGAAGAACACCACGTAATCTTGAAGTAAAGGAAGAGACAACAGCAAAGAGATGTCAAGTTTCAAAAGAGAAACCAAAGTCAAATACCTTACTAGCTTCCAGGTTTAAGCTTCCCAACAGAAAGAAAAAGCGTGGAAAGCGAAAGACAGGTTCATCTGTGATACGAAGAAGATCTTAAATTCCCATCTAAGTACTGCTTAAAGTTAAAGTCTGTTCATTTATAGGTATTTCCCTAAGCTTTTCCATTAAGTATATATATACACACACACAATCACTACGTTTCTGATTCTTCATGTCAACAACTCCTCAACAATCATATATATATTTATATCATGAACTAAAACTCTTGTTCTGGAGAAAGATACATTAGTAAAACATTATTTCAGGTACATTCTTCTGGAGAGCTTAGCAGAAACAATGGCTAAAATGGTGACCGTTGGGACGAAAATAACATCAGGTATGAGTTTGATTAACTTTAACTGAGGAACATTCTCTCCTGCTCTTTTAGCTGCCATAGCTGCAGGTGGTGATACTATTCCTGTAATCATAGTTACATCATCTAATTTACTTGCTTTTACACTCTTAGACATGAACTCTATGAACACCTTTCGCTTCATTTCCTCGTCTTTTGCCTCCTTCCACCTTGTGAAACACTCCTGTTAGATTCCCCCAACATTGTGTTAGAATCTTAGATCAGTTATAAGTTGGTTTTGTGTGATTAAAGGACTTGCCTTTATCTCGTCTGGGGTTGGGAAATCGTAATGTCTGCCTGGTAAAGCTGAGTTGAAGTTACTGCAGGAAGTGTTAGATCATAAGTCTTTAGTTTTAGATCGAAAAAAAAACTTTTATTTTATTGAAGTTGGTGAGTTTTATGAATAGACAATGAAGGAAAGTGAAGTCTTTTAACTTACTTAAAGATGTCTAAAACAGCAACATGGAAGTCGTCAAAGTTGTTAATAGCTTTTTGGGTAAATTGTTTGTAGAGTGAACCCATGACCATGTTCATCATCTGTGTTGGTGGTAACCCTTTTTTTTACCAAAAATTAACAACAAAAAAGACCAAAATTTATCAAAAAGATTTGGTTTTTATGTAATGAAATTGTGAAATTAGGTTATGGAATGTTTGCAAAACCTTTTCCGAGAAAACCCATTGAGCCACCCATCTTGTATTTTGTATAATTGTGTAAAAAGTTTTCATCTTTAGAGGTATATGAATGTTTACATATTTGAATTGGATTTGGGGGAATAACTTTGGTTAGTGTGTTTAGGTCTTCTATGCAAAAGGCAAGAATCGTTAGATCTCTAAAGAAGGAATTGGTTTAAGTATAATTTTAAAGCAAGGTTTTATAATGGGTTAAACTTATTTTTAATTGATTAGGGTTTAACATCTAGGAGTTCATTGGCAAAAAAATGACCACTTTTACCAAGTATTTAAAGTTTTTATAGTACAATTTATTTCAATCATATTTTTATTTAATTAACCACTCATAATTGTTTGTCTTAGTTTTTATAAAATTTTGAAAGCTACTAATTTATGATGTTAAAAAAAATATTAAAGCTAGCAATCAACTTTCTTTTTTTTTTCAACGCAAGCAATCAACTTTCTAATCATGTAAAATTGTTTTTTGTTGTATAAGAATATTTTATGTTTGATATGCGTTTTTAAATAATTATTCTAAAAAAGAGTTAGGTTTTGATGGTCTATTTTTAGTAAATTTATTAGTTAATGTTCTTTTAAGAACAAATTGAAGCGGAAAAAAAATTGAACAAAAAAATGTTAGAAAATGCAAATTTTATTTGATGAAAGATAAAATTAATATTAGAAATAAACCTTATTGGTAAAAAAGAAAAGAAAAAATAAACATTATAAGACCTTAGACCCAATCACTTGTAATTTTTCGATTAACAAATAATATTTGCGAATTGTTAGTGTTAGAACTTATTACCATATATAGACTGAAATTTATGTATAAGAAATCAAATTGAACTAACTTATTCCAAAAAAAACTTTAAAATATGTATTGTGTTGTAGAAAAACTTTTTTTAGTATTATTATTTGGGATTATATTTTTTTTAACTTATTTGGATTTTTTTTTAACATATTTAGAATTATATTTGTTTAAAAATGCATGTGACTCTTTTTCGTTTCTTCACAATGGAGTAATGTACTTTTTTGAGTAAAGCGCAAAGAATGACTTGTACTCTTTTCTTTCCTATGTTTCCTTTACGTACATATGTTTCTATTTTAAATAAATAAAGTTTTTACAAAAAAAGTTGGACAAATTATTTATTTATCATGATATGTATTTTTATTTAAAAATATCTTACATATATTATTTGGGGTGTACAAATATGGAGACCCCTAAATAAATTTAGTTATTTACATTTTATGCCACTACAAATTCATTAAAAACATTTATGACAAAATTTAATGTTAATGGCAATTTCGTCTAATATAATTGTAAAATATGGAAAGAAAATCATTTTTTAAACAAAACATTGTATTAATATTAATCAATATTATTTTTCAACTAATTATTCAAAATAGCATATATTATACATATAATTTTATATTATACTGTTTATTTTATTAAAATATTATTTATATATTCGTAAAAAAAATT
>KE150524.1:113519-134781 GCA_000411095.1 Aethionema arabicum
AGTAAAGGCCGTTATATATAGGTGATGAGAAGAGATCTGAACCGTTAGATTGAAAAAAGGGAGATGTAGCCGTTGGAAACAGAGCATAATATACTGTGTTATGGCTAGTGGGACCTACCAGGGGTAGAATTGGGATAAAGTGTAATGTGGGTCCCGGCCCAGTCTGGAATCTAAAGATATGGACCCAATTGCTTTATTTGTTTTTGTCAATAGCTCTTCTTATTTTATTTTTGCCTTTTTTAGAGAATATTTTCTTATAATTAATAATTATTGGCTTTTTCCTTGAGGCGACAGATTTTATGCACCGATTTTGTGTAGTTTATATCATGTGATTGTTATAAATAGAGATAAAAATTGAAGTATTATTATTTTATCGAATTACAAAGGAAGTAAATTTTGCCGTATTTGTCGAATATTTAAAAATTGATTTACCAATATGTGTAACACATTTTTTTTCCTCTATGTGTAACACGCTTATCATCTAATTTGATTAAAATGTATTTTCTTAATATAATTAAATCAAAATTTAGAATTCAATATTCCATAACTATTATATCAAAAAAGGTAAGAGATTGAAAAAAAGTTACCACTTATTGAAAATTTAGGAATTTTATAGATAAAAAAATTGAATATTTAATTAGTACATTCGTTTGTATGATGTCTGAAACTATAATGCTTCAATAAGTAATATTTTTAACGAATGAAAATTTTAAAAAATAATAAAGTAAAAGACAATGAGAAAATAAAAAATGAAACGTAAACAAAACAAAGTGTATTTTGGTCGGAGGCTAACAAGTAGAGACAGCTGGTTGATTAGATTGGTGCCCACACGAATTACATGTCACTTTAATTTACATCTTTTGAATCAACACCGCAATTATTGGGATTTAATTAAATATTATTATTTTCTTGTAAAATTTAATATTATAATATGTAGTCTCTAATTATAATAGTGTTTTTTTTGTCCACCGTTTGATAAATTTCAAACTACATAGTTTATTTTTTGCTTCGAAATTAAATTTATGAATTGAGGGAATGAATCACTTAAGAGTTAAGATATTTTTATTTTTATTTTTCTTTTTATTCTTACTTTGCGTGGTTGGTATTTCAATGACTCAAATACTTTGGATGAGATGAAATAATTAGAACAATCTGAAAATATATACAAATAAAGTAAAATACAATTTTTTATATTTATATTACAAAAAGTACATCATATTAATGACAAATTTGTTTTATGGTATAATTTGTCTTCTATTGAAATTAATGTCCATTGTAAAATTAACAAAACACTTAATACGAATTTGTTTTATTTTAGTTTTATAATTCGGTTTTATATAAAAATATTTGAACCAACTTGAGTTTTCTACATCCGAAATAAACACAACCAATATAAAAATCTAAAAGTTTCATTTGACCGTTATTTATAAATTAAAGATGGATTTGGTAGCTTATGTTATATAAATAAAGAAAAAAAAATGATATATTAAAGAGGCCTAGATGAGAAGTCCATATAAATCAACATTATATTTCGAAGTTGAAAGAAGCCCATAAAGCCCATAGCCCAATACTGAAGAAATGCGGAATGCGGAGATATTTAACTCCACTCGCATGCTAAGCGCGTTGCGCGCGTGTTGGTAAAAATCATCAATTTTAATCATTTTCTTGGTTTAAAATTAATTAAGAGCGTGAGACATATTTATAAACGAAACACGATTTATAAAATATCCTAATTTATTTACCGTAATATTTCTGTTCATATATACACGAACGATTTTCTCAGAGTAGATCGGAGACGCCTCGGGAAGTAGAAGATCTCCGATCGGCGGTTTTGATTGATCAGAGGAAGATAATAATGGCGACTGGTGTAGTAGATGGAGGCGGAGCTTTGTCGGAGGCGTACAGTAATGCGAAAAGGATTCTATTAAGTGCTCGGGACGGAATCGAGAGGTTGGAGAGGTTTGAGTCAGTCACCTCCGCTGCTGCTTCTATGGATTCTTCTGATCTGACCTCCTCCGTGAAGCGAGACATTACTCAGATCCAATCTCTATGCTCCACCATGGACGGTCTCTGGCGGTCAATTCCTGTCAAATCCAAGCGCGATCTGTGGAGAAGGTGAGGAATCCGTGTTTGTTTTTTTCCTGATTTACAGTGCTCGAATCAGAAATTCGTCATTCGCGTTAGAAGATATCGAAATCTTAGAGCATGACTCGGAAGTCTGTGATTAGTTTGATAGATTCAATTCAGAAACATCCTTCCTCTTTTCCTGCAAACATTTGCAATTAGGGAATTAGCCTCCAGTGATACGAGATACCTACAAAGATTCATAGATCATGGAATTAGGGAATTAGCCTCCGTTTCTGACTTAGAGCTTATAAGTTAGGAAAGAATCTTCTGTATTCTCTATGCTCTGTAAATCACAAGCATTTAGGTGTTTCAATGCAGGAAGAGTGAACAAGTAGGAGAAGAAGCCGAGTATTTGAACCAAAGTCTAGAAAGAATCATCTCAAGGAATCAGAGAAAGATGTGGGAAGCTAAAGAGAGGGCAGACTTGTTAGGAAGAACTGTATGTAATCTCTTTTCAATAATCATATAATTGCTTCCATATTCCTAAACTGGTTTTTTGACATTGATTTTGTGATTTAGAGCGGAGATGGAGCTCACATTTTGCAAATATTTGATGATGAGTCTCAAGCAATGAGCTCAGTGCAAAATTCCAAAAGAATGCTTGAAGAATCATTTTCAACTGGAGTTGCTATCCTCTCTAATTATGCTGAACAGAGAGATCGTTTGAAGGTAAACCCTAATCTTAGTATATGCATATATACACACACATATAGATTTGAGCAATTCATTGAGATGGTTTAGAGTTTAAGCTTTTGGGTTTCTTGAAAATTGAAAATTGTCAATTGTTTTAAGCTTTAGGGTTTAGTGACAATTGTTTTATGGATTCTTAGGGGAATTTGGGGGATTAGGGTTTATATAATGGTAATTGAGAAATGGGGTTTGGAATTTGCAGAGGGCACAGCGTAAAGCTTTGGATGTTTTGAACACAGTAGGGCTCTCAAGTTCTGTACTGAGACTGATTGAGAGGCGTAATCGTGTGGACACGTGGATCAAATACGCAGGTATGATAGCAACAATTGTTGTATTGTATCTGTTCATAAGATGGACACGCTAAACTGAGCCGTAAAGTGAAGCTAAAAGACACAAATGATACAGTTTTGTATGTAGTTAGAGTTTTATGACTTGATGTTCGGTTAATGGAAAGATTTACTATGATTTTTTTCTTTGTAAACTTTCAAAGTGGAAATTTAGACCCAAGCGAGTAGCTAAATATTTTATCCACTCCAAAATATGGAAGACTTTGGTAATTTTCTTTTTGTTTCAAATATAAAATTTCAAATACATAAAAAGTTATATTAATACGTATATATATATTCACTAAACGAACCTTTATATTGAAAAACGGGCAGAATAATAAATATTTTAATCATTTTAATTGTTTGTTAATAAACTTAAGATTAAAATATTAATCTCATATAACAAAATGTAGAGAATATAATATTTACTCACACCCAACCAAAATCGAAAAAGAAATGAAAAACCGAATTATTGGTTAGAGACCACACACTTAACAAAACCTATTATTAATCTGTAATTGCAAAATAAAATAAATAAAGAAACCTAAACAAACATAAAAAAAAAGGTGAAATTAGTACACAACATTTACTTTCCCGTATGAAACTCTAAACTTTTTTCTCCATTTTTTTTTGCAAACAACAACATATCATAAACCAACATTATCTGATAATAGATAATATTTAATTTAACTAGTCATGGTTAGCTTCAATCATTATAAGAAGAGCTAAGAGCTGCAACCACCGAACCTGTGGTCGGAAAAGCAGACGATATTTCCTGATGATCTTTCCACGATGTGTTAATTTTCAACGACGGATATAACCAAGACTTAACCGAATCAACAAAAGATTCCGGTTTAGGGTTAAGTATAGCCTCCCAATCAACTTGTAAACCTTTTGGTATATTCTCTGTAAACTCCATGTTAGCAGCTAATAAAAGTCCAAGTAACACTACAAAACCTGTTACTGCAGTCCCTCGAGCTAATGGCATAAAATTATACCTGGAGAAAACCGATTTAAACCGGTCAGATACCAAACCGGTTTCTTTAGTGTTCGGTACATGAGAGAAGTTCAATGTTTGTTTACCAGTAATATGTCATCCGTAAGATAGCGTCTCTAACGTTTTCTAGTGTGGTGAGATCAGTAGAACCATAGTTTTCTCCACAGTAAGTATTGCATAAAGCCTGTGTATTATTCAGATGAACTTTGAGTTTTGATTTTTCGACGAAAACAAAACAGAATTGGGTTTTGATTTTTGATTTTTGAAATTACCTCCCAAGCTGAGGTCATTTCGGCGTCAAAATCGCTCCATCTTGAAGGTGTACATGGAGTTCTGATGGCGAAATCATACCCAAGTCTACCCCTGAGAGTAATGTATATATGTTAAAGAAAGTGATGAACAAGAATTATGTGAAATCGAGAGTGAATAAGTAAAAAGTGTACGTTTTTTTAATGCAAGTGATTCTTGTTCCTTCGAGGTGTTTCCTGAAGTCAAGATCAAAGAAAATGTAAGATCAAGAGAAACTTGCAGGTTTTTATGGTATTATAACAACAAACTCACCCTTCAGATGCGGTACTCTCGCACCATGTTGCAACCCAGAAATCCTCGCCAATGATTTTGTGTAGCTCAGCGCACGTTTCAGCTCGCATTATCTGCACGTTGTGAAGAAATACAGTAAGAGATCAATGACAAAAATAGGAATCATTAAGAGCTAGAAACATCAAGAGAAGAACGAAACACAGACTTTTTGTATCTTCTCATCTTTAGATAAATCAATGACTTTATCTGTTTTGCTGTGTACACATAGTTTTTCCTTGATGATGTTCTTTGCGAGCGTTAGAGTTCTGAATTTATCATATTTGCTTGATTAGTACAGAATATGTGGAAATTTCATAATGAATCTCAGATTGTTTATCTACTTACTTATCATAGTTTGGGAAGTAGCGGATTACTTTTGCTTGTCCGAGCATCATTGGCGTTTGAGAACCAAACCCAGTATTATACTCTTCACTAGAGATGCGAAAAAACCCAGTTTGAGAATTAATTTTGTTAAGATATTAGAAAAATGGGACATTTATTTACCTTAGTTTGTTGATCCAAACAACTGGGTCACAAGGCTCTGAAACTTGTCTCCATTTAACAGCAGAGGAATAAACTTCTTGCCAAGATAACATAGAGCGGCCAGATGATCGATCTTCTAGTGTGGCATACGCTGTTGAAGTTTCACTGGAACTGCTAGTACTACACCCAGCACCACCTCTATTTTGGCTAAGCATGTTAATTCTCTCTCTCCTTCTAGATTTTTTACCATTTTTCGGCGTGCTTTTGTTCAAATTTCTCCATTCTAAGCGCCAAGCTTTTGAAACCTTTTGAGCAACCTCTATCACAGCCAATCCAGCCATACGATGCTGGACAATCATGGAAATAGAAATGATTAATGGAAATTGGATTATAATCGTTTAGTGAAAAGAGGATAGATTTTCAGGAAAAAATAAAACATCAGAAGCATTTAGAGTATGCAGGGAATACCATATGGTGCTCAGAAGCAATCATGGTAAAATTGCACTCTAAACCGACAAAATATTTCCGAAAAATAGAGGTTAAAAGGTAAATACTTCAAACTATTGCTTAAATTCACCTGACGTCTGTTTGGTAAGAATCCAGGAGACTCATATTGTATTTTCTTGCCAATTAAATCAGCTAAAAGAAGAAGATTTGCCTTCTGCTTGGTTATTGCAAGATCTTGCTTTTTCAGTTTACCCTTCTTAAGGGATTCTCGTAGGGGAGGTTGTCTGTAAACCTTTTCACATACATTTTTTGGGTGTAATCTTTTGCACCAGTACTCCTGAAAACAGAAAAAGAAAAGTCACATTCACCGGATATACGAGTGGAAAAAAAACTGAGAAAGCACGAGGAACACTGAGATCTAGTTTCCTAATTAATATTGAAATCGCACTTTTAAATCCATTCCAGCACATTGAATATATGGGTTTTGTTTCCGTATTTATATTAAATATCAAGTAAGTTCCTGACACTCTTAGATTTCTTAGTTCATCTTTGAGACTCTGTTCATGCTAATTGTAATAAACTAATCAGAAAGAAAGTAAGACACTCAACCAAAGCAAAACTCATGACGTACGTTTGTAGCAAGATTGAATTACCTTGAACATTGGATCTATGTCACCATCAATATCGAAGCACAAAAACTCACTACTAACTTTAGAAGCCGTGTACAATGCAATCTCTTTCTGCAACAGAAAGAATGATAATTTAAGTCGTCTCACTAGAAAGTTTTTAGGGTTGTGCCAAATGAAGGATTGCATTTGATAGTTAAATTAAATTATTGATGCGATGTGTGTATTCGAAACCTGATAAAATGCCAAGCATTGAAGCACAAATTTTTCCACTGCGTCTAGTTCGACATCCACTGTAGCATCGTAGTCCTTCACCTATGAGCATAATCAAAGTAATGAGAGAAAGACTCACTAAGAAATTCAAGCCTTGAAGTTAACAAATATATATTTACCGCATCTCTATACTCTCCTACAGCATGATAGCAGGAACCTCGTAGGTACAAGCACTCTATTGAGTTCTCAATGCTTAAGCCTATCGATAACTCTTGGATAGCTTTCCTGTAAGATAAATAACGAAAGATAACTAGAGGTGAATATCATCACTGCTTTTAAGACCAGCACGCACACACCAAGGTGAATATGACCACCAAACTAATCAGCTCCCATTAAAACATCCTTTTTTCAAGCAGATCGTAGAAGAATATCTTATTGAAGTAGATACTGAGAAGACTGACAAACTTGGGTCACTCAAGGATATTCCATATACATGCACATTATCCAATACTTATCTTCCCACCTTAAATCAAATTGAGTTACTTGCAGTAATCATTTACACTTAATGGTATATACCTGTGTTCACCTAATCCATGGAACACTAATCCACGCAAGTGATAAGCCTTCCAAACCCTGATAAAGACAGGAAAATTTCCATGACTACAGCGAAACAGCTGGAAACATAGTGTAACGTTTGATAGTGCTTCCTTGTACGAGCTACCTGTTGTCGACTTGAAGAACTTGGTCAAGGCATTCCAAAGCCTTGCTGTGGTTAGACAACTCTTGATAGAACTGCCACGAAAAGCCAGGGAACAACCACCAAGTACAGTCAATAAAAAAAAGTGCAAAGCATCCTAGTCAATTGATTCAACCAAGAAAATAAGAGAAGTAATGACAGAAACCCTATCTTCATCACTCTTCAGTTCAGTCGTTGATAATACTTTTGAATAAGGATAATGAAATATATTATGGTATTTGAATGTAACCTCAGCGAGATGAAGCCATGCTTCAACATAAGTTCTATCCAGCTGGATGGACTTCAAATGCGATTCTTCAGCTTTTTTATATTCACCCAGAGAAGCGTATGCCAAGCCCTGGAATGATTAACGAAGTTTTACTTACAAAAAAAACTTTTCACATTCAAAACCAAGAATAACTACAGATGATAGTCTAACCAAATACGTATATGCGGACTTGTTATCTTTCTCTTGCTTCAGACATAAAGATAGGTCCATTACAGCAGCACTGAAGTCCTTCGATTTGAAATTAACAATACCTGAATTGATTTGGATTGTCATTTCCAGAACCAAATGAAGAAAACGACAAGAACCATGTGCCACCAAGAGGTGTTGCATAGAAAATAGCATAGGCAATTGCTAGCATTTTTAGAGAAACTCGACACATATTTTCATCACAAGTGCTAAAATATAACCACTGAAGTAGGGAGCAAGATATACCAAAGAAACACAAGATAAAGAGACTAACCCCTTTCATGCAGTATATCAGGTGAGTTTGGCTCAAAATCCAGTGCTTTAGTCAAATCTTCAACCGCCTATCAGCAAAGGGTATATCAATATGAAGTCAAAAGGCAGAAATGTGAAAAGGCACGAATAATGGGCAAGAGAACAGTTAGGATAAACCCCTTAGCATACATGTAGGCTTTTAGCTTTGACTAGGCAAGAAAAACAGAGAAGACATGGAACAACTAACCTCAACAAATTCCCCAAGAGCAGCACGTGCCTGTCCTCTTCGCTTCCAGGCCTCACCTGCTGCTGGGTTAGATTGAATAGCCTGACCATCATCACCATAGAAGCATAATAGGTGAACTTTAGCCCAATTTGGTGACAGTTCTTGCCAAATATATGAATACCTTAGTAAAATCAGCTATGGCAGTTTCAAGCTCTCGTTGGAAAGCATAGGCTGTTCCCCTCCCTATAAGCGCCTCAGGGTAAGTCGGTTCTTCTCTTAGCACCTGCACAGAAAGAAAAAAAAGATGGTAATCTTTATGCCCACTCGTTTCTCCCAAACCTCCAACAAGAAGACAAGTCAGAGAAAACAAAAACAAAAGACACTCGCCAGAGATAAAGATCATAAATCACCTTATCAAAAATAGATATAGCTTTCCTATAGTTTCCTTCATTCACCTGTTGACAAAAGAGGCGCTCAGTGATCAGGATTATAGATGCCATACTTCAATAACAGTAAAATATAACATCCACTATCATTTGCCTATCTTCTTGACATTGTTATACCTGTGCAATGCCTCTAGAAAGTCGAAAATCCACACTTATTGACTGGGTTTCTGATATTCTTGCTATGGTGTAGTTCTTATTTATCTTGTTATCACTGCTAACTCCACAACGTGCCTCAGCTTTATGGCTCAACTTGCTAAGAGAACCTGACTTACTACTTGACTTGTTACCAATAATCAATGACTTCCCTAACTGATCAGAACTTTCTGCTAAATTCTCATGCAAATCAGAGCCATTGCATGGTTTACATGATACACAAGAAGTACTGTTTTGATCAGACTTTCCATTCTCTCTTTCCTTATTATACGCAGAAGCATTGCATGGATCAGAACTACAACCATATTTCTCACTTGCCTTGGGAGCATCCTTTGAAACACTATTTATCTTTGATTGCTCACTCAATTCACTGGATGGCTCATGGGATTTTCCATTGCTGCATGCTCCTGATTCAGAAACAGTCAGGCTTGGCGAATCACAGGCATGCCCACTTGTGCCATTAACCGTAGCATGGTTGTCCTGCTTTTCATTTTTCTCATTAGACTTCTCGCTACCACATGGTCCTAGAGACGAGGCAGGAATAACTTGACAAGACTCAGTGGCACGATGTTTGAGAGTGTCATCAATTTCTCGTCTAGTAGCTTTCAAGAGGCCTTCTAATTCAATTAACTGCTTCACATCTGCTGTCTGCTGCAACACATGTTTATACCCTTGCTCCAAAACAAGAAAGGCATCCTGCTTTCTTCCCAAAGCCAAAAGCGCACGACCTAGATGGAAAAGTTGATACACTTAATTCTCAGACAGTATACCAGGAATCGGACAGTGTGTACTCACCCTCAGTAATCAACGAAATTGTCAAATCACGTAGTTAAGAAAGTAGATAACTAACAAAATTTTCACCTTAGGTCACAATAAAACACTATGCAATTACCACCAAACTTGCTCTACTCTTATAAAGTCTACACCCTCTTTTCAAATGTATTTCCACCACTAGCAAGACGATAGACTAAGCGTAGTCGGTTTTCTTTCCGAAGATATCCCAAGAATCAGAGTCAATCCCAGAGATATAACAAATGGTACCTCAAGCACTAACTTAAACCTTAAAAGCGAACTAACCTTTGAGTATATAAGCTTGAATAGCCGAAGGTTCAAGCTGGATTGCCTTGTCACAGTCCTTAATCACATGCTTGTGAAGTTCCAATTGATTATAACAAAAAGCTCTATTGCTGATACCACCAATTCCCGATCAAGATTAACGAAAAAAAGGAAAGAAGTAAGAGTTGATACCAATGATACCGATCCAAAGAAAAATGAGGTAAGAAGGAAGGATCGAAGACCAACCATATGTCCAAAATTGAGCAATGTTTAGTAAGAAGCGAATCGAGAACTCGGATCGCTTTAGACCAGTTCCGCGAACTACAGTGTTTGGCTAATTCGACTCGTTCCGATACTATCGTCTCCATATCTCCGAGCAAAACGTCTCCGATGGCGAAAATCGCCTGCCGTCTCAGTTCTACCTCCTCTTTCTCTCTAATTCCCTCTCTTGACCGTCGTGTGTCGCAAACGATGAGGTGAGGGGTAAAAACGGAAATTTACAATGGAGAAAACGGCAATGAGAGAAGACTTTGACGGAGAATGAAACGG
Organism: Aethionema arabicum; assembly: GCA_000411095.1. Taxonomy (NCBI): domain Eukaryota; kingdom Viridiplantae; phylum Streptophyta; class Magnoliopsida; order Brassicales; family Brassicaceae; genus Aethionema; species Aethionema arabicum. The sequence continues at coordinate 123,901 of KE150524.1, forward strand.
AGAAGAAAAAAGGTTAACGGAAGAGAGAGATACTCGATGCTAGTGGTGGTGGTGAATGGTGCAATAAGTGGTGGAAATCAAAACTTTTGGCACACGTGTGAGGCTTTCCGTCACGTGACTTGCACGTGACTTTGTCCAACCCCTTTTGTAGACATGGGCCAGCCCACACGGACCAGCCCAATATATTTTGTCTCTCGCATTATAAATTTAATATTAATAATTAATTAACACTAATTTAATTGATTTATTTTTTGTTTTTTCAATTAATATCATTTTTTTTTTGGGTACAAACATTATTATTACATACGACAATATATAGGATTCTGACTATTAACACAATAATTTTGGTCGGTAGAACATAAAGGTGTACAAAAACAAAGACTTTTCAAGGAAAATAGATAAGAACAAACAACACAATCAATTAACTCGTTCTAGACAAACGAATACACACATCACATCAATAATTTCCCTTAATTTAATGTCTGAATCCAAATAAAAACACATGTATTTTAAAATTTTTAATATCCAACATAGTTTTTTTATAATAAATTAATATTTGTTTGTTTTAAATTTTACGTCAACCGTAAAATACTACTACTACATAATAAAATGAATATTTAACTTTTGGTATATAATTGATTTAATATCATAAATCCATGAATGACATCAACTAATTAAATCATAATAGACATGTCTTAAATTCTTTTATTTTGATATCCCAAAAAATTGTGACTTGAGTAATGATATTTTACATCTATTATAGTTTTACTAATATTATTACTATCCACTCATTAATCGAACAAATTCAGAAATAAAAATTTGATTTACTAAATTTTGTTAATATTATAATTCAATTAAAATTTATATCAAATTGAATAGTAACTAACCAATTAGAAAAAAAACAAATAAGTAAATTGTCTTAAACATTTGATTCTACTTTTCATACTAATAATATGTTTTCGACATATTTCCAACAAATTACACTACTTTTAAACACATTTATCAAATTTCAAACACAATATACTTCATAAAATCACATTTCTCAATTTTAACATATTTCTAACTTGAAAAAAAAAAACATATTTCTAACAAATTACACTACTTTTAAACACATTTATCAAATTTCAAACACAATACACTTCATAAAATCACATTTCTCAATTTAGATAACAGAAATCTTTAATAAAAATAACACCATATATAACAAATTACACCCTTAGGCAAACATATACTTAAACAAACCTCTACATTTTCAGGACCGGCTCTATCCACACATAGCAATATATATTCTCCGTCTCTAAATTTTCAGGACCGGCCCTATAATTCAAGTAGCGATATCATTGCGAATATGTCGAAGAAGCACCGGAATAACACAATCCGGAGAGCTAAGCTGAGGAAGATGACCATCAGAAGGAATAACTTCAACAACAGAATCAGAACCAAGATTAGTATGAAGATACTCAGAGACAACAACAGGAACAGCTAAGTCTTTAACACTTTGGAGAATATGACAAGGAACAGAGACAAAAGGTAAGATTTGACGCATATCACTTTGAAAAATGGTTTGAGCAACAGAGAGAGCAATGTCAGGACGCATGTTGAAGAGTGTTCTACTGAATTCTTGAACTGCGACAGAATCAAGATCGCCACCAACGGCTAAAGGAGCAAAACCGAGACACCAAGCTTTGTAATTGCTACGCATTGCTTCGAAAAGTTGGTTTAAATCGTCTTGCTCGAATCCACCTTGGTAATCTACATCGTTCACGTATCTATTTTTTGGGGCCAAATTTGTAAAACCGGTTAGACCAATTTAAACCGGTTAGACCATTTGTAATAGTTTTTGTATGCTTTCAAATATGTAACACTATGAAGAAAATTTTGAAAAATAATAAAAAAAAAACAACTCTTTATATTGAAATAATATTGTTAAAAAAAGTAAATTGAAGAATAAAAAACTATTTTGGATACTTTTGGTTAGCCAAGATGTTTAAAATTGAGTTTTATGTGAATAAAATAGGATTTTGTGAAAACTAATTATAGAGGATTTTATTAAATTATTGGAACTGGTTTGTGACATTGGATAAATCAGAAAAGAGAACAGAGACTTTGCTATAATTGTTTTAAGCAAAAAAAGAACACATTTGAGTAAATCCACCAAAAATCTTTATAAATTTTCACAAGAAATGAAAAATTTATTACCTTTTTTGGATTTCTGAACTAAATCAATACAAAAATTTAAAGATTTTTCAGCTTTTGCTTCTCAAAATTGCAATATAGCTTGATTTGAAAAATTGTATAAATCAAACAAGAAAAGAAACACATAAAGACTTTTCTCAAATTGTTTCCCACGAGATTATAACTTATAAGCACAAAATTTCTAAAACATTAACTAAAAATTTGGGTATTTCTGGGTTTTCTAATCTAAATCAATATCAAAACTAAAAAAATTGAAAAATTTGCACTTTTTTCTTAAAAACCTTCACCAAAAAATTGGTACTTCTAGGTACTTTTTAAATCTAAATTCTTAATTTTCCCTTTTGTTATTCTATTATAAATCAAACAACCCAAAATAACCAAAATTTTTAATCCAAATCTACTTATATATACACATAAAAAAAAGATCTCCAAAAAGAACTTAAAAATTACCTTGGAGAAGCAGCAATCATGACGATTTTGGAGAAGAGATCAGGTCTATTAAGTGAAGCTAAAACTCCAACCATGGCAGAAAGTGAGTGACCAACAAAGATACAAGACTCTATTTGCAGATCTTCTAAGATTGCAATTAAATCAAAAGCAAAACCTTCAAGACTTGAGTAACGATCAAAATCAAAATACTCTGGATTTGTAGTACCAGCTCCCATATTATCATAAAGTACTATACGATAATCATCAAGTAGATGTGGAACTAGATGTTTCCAAACAGATTGGTCTGTACCAAAACCATGTCCTAATACTATTGTTGCTTGATCTCCTCTTCCGATTACTTTTACGTTGTGAGCTTCTTCTACTATACCCATTAATTTAATCTCGAGCTTGAGCTTTCTCTCTCTAGAAATTAGATGATTCTTGTTTCTTGTTTCTCTCTCTTCTGGCTCTTTCTATTGTCTATTTGTTCTATTTGATTTTATGGTCTTGGTTTGCTTTTAAAGTGCTTAGTTTATAATATTTTTTCATTAGAAAAATAACTTTTTTTTTGTGGAAAAATTAATAGTGATTTTTTCTTGGAAATATTTGAGAAAAATATAGATGTCGTAACTGATATTTTCTTCTATAGATTTAAAAACTTCAATAGAATTTAATTATTTTTTTTCCCAGCAATAGATTTTAATTAGTTGTTGTTGTTATATAATATCAACGATGATAAGTAAGGTAGCATTAAATTTGATTCGGATATTTTTGTTCTTTTTTATCAAAGTTTTTATGGCTAACGTTTTTTTTGAATTGTGTTAGGAAAATAAATAAATTATTAATCTGCAAAAACTATTTTATAACATTTTCAATTATTCATTAGTTGACATTTGTTCGTTGTTTTATCTTTACATTATAATGTCACTTTTTTTTGTTCTCGAAACATTATAATGTTACTTTATACATCGTTTTATTATTTATTTGAGATATGAGTAACATGCAATTATTTTATTCAATAGAAATTGAAACTAACTACTTTTTTCTTGTTAAAAAAAAGTCTTAAATTTTAAATAAAATAAAAGGACAAAATATGTGATGTCTTGATATTTATTTTGCAATGTATAAGTAGGTTGCAATGAATGAACGATTAGAAAACCACGTATATATTAATTTAAAAGAAAAAAATTCATGAAAAATATCAATTATGTATTATCCTTGTTTTGAGATATGAGTGGCCAATAACAAATTGGTACAAACGTTATAATGAATGTCCCCTTGCTTTTAAAATTGTTCTAGGTAAAATAAAATAAAATAAATATGTAGCGAATAGCGATACTAATACATAAAAAAATATATATTAACAATTTGAAAACGTCACAAATTGTTAATGCGGTTAATTTTTCTAGGGATTATTTATATATATACTAAATAATTTAAAATAAACTATATAAAACCGAAAAAAGAAAATAATTTTTGCATGGTTCTTGTTACGTGGAAGGATGTGGTGAGTATCCGTCCACGTTATAGCATTGTAGATATCGACGAATAGTTAAAAGGCTTATTAATAATTTTAAGGCCCATTACTAAAATTAGGCCCATTACTAGATTATGGCCCATTTAACTTAACGTGGACGGAAGTAGTTACGTGTGATGACGTGGCAACAAATAAGAATCCCACGTGGCGTCGGCGTGGCGTTATCCTTCTGCTTGTTATCGCTCCGAGCTGAGCATTGAATTTTTCAGGCGAAGTAAATGGCGACTTTTGCTGGATTGATACGACGGCGTTTGAGAGTTTCCGTTCCGGTTCTGCTGAATCATGAATCTACACCGTCGCGTTATCTCTTTCATCTGAATCATGTAACTCGGTTGCTCAGCTGCGGGACTGAGTCGAATCGAGATGAATTTCCAGTGGAAAATGCGTATGATATTTTGAATGTCTCCGAAACTTGTTCGATCGCGGAGATCAAAGCATCGTTTCGTAGACTCGCGAAGGAGACACATCCGGACCTGGTTGAATCGAAGAACGATTCGTCTACTTCGCTTCGTTTCGTTCAAATTCTCGCCGCTTATGAGGTAATACAGAAGCTTATGTTTGGAATTTCGTTTGAAATGCTTCTTCTGATCGTGTCTATCTGATTCCGATCTAGTGAATTGATGTATTTCTGAATTGAGAGTGAAACATTTTTCACTATTGTGATCAAGTAAGCTAGAAGGAAGTACGCCATGTAGAAGGAATTGGGTTGTTTGATTTAGGAGTCTTGTGCCAACCATGTGGAGATTTCATTTTAAATTAAGGCTCACATGATATGAACCTCTGGAAGATTTGAGGAATGTTGGGGATTTGTGATAGTTTTAGCTCTAGAGAAGTTTGATGAACGATATGGTTTGCATTGATATCATTTTCTGAGGAAAGTTGATGAATTGATGCAGATTCTTTCAGATTCTGAGAAGAGGGCTCACTATGATAGACACCTGTTGTCTCAAAGGATGGTCATGAGTAAGCATTCCAGACAGGGGTACACGCTTTACAGGTATGAAACGCGAATGACATTAAGTCAAGAAATGGAAGTTGTTGAATGGCTAAAGTGGTATAGAGAAGCGATACATGATATAGTTTTGGAGAAGAGAGTAGCTAGTGGAACAAGTTACTTGGATGAACTGGAAGAAGATTTTTACTCAGCTATCCGAGCAGCATACTTTGGTCCTGACATAGAATCTGTAGCGCTTCTTCCAGACTGTTTTGAAGCTGAGGAACGGTCTTTTTATGACACACGCGAGGTCTTGCACTTGGTATCAGGACGTGATCTTTTTGGGATGGTTTGCTTGGGAGATAACTTACTTGAACTGTCCTCTGCTTGCTCTAAGAAATTGGCTTCTTCTTCGTTTATGGATTTGAATCTAGGCCAAGTTGTTAAGAGCGAAAACCACGACATGAGGTCTGATGAAATAATTGGTCTCCAGACATCTCATATAGAATCCTCAAGAAATAAAAACGGTGTTGCAGATGCATATAAAGATATTCAGCTGCATATATCTGGAAGAGTTGTTGCTACAGCCATTAGAGTTCCTCCTAAAGGATATTTCCAAGAGAAACAAAATGAGGGTGATCACGATCACATACACGTTTTCCTCAATCTAAACGAAGGATCTAATCAAAGCACAGATGATTCATGTCCGAGAAGCGAAAATCGATCTGGGCTTCTTCTTGGGACCATAAGTGGCCTTGGGACAAGTCCAGATGAAGGCTCATGTCACGTCTATGATGGGAATGGTGTCAAGACTCATGTCATAATGAAACATAGGACATTTCTGGTTTGTAACTCATGTACTTTAGCTAGTATTTATTTTCCTTTTGTAGTTTACGAGACATATTTCATTAGGTGTTCCGTGGGTTGCATATATAGAGATTATCTTTGTTAGTCACTCAATGGAGTAAAAAGCATGCATAATCTTACAATTTGTTTTCATACTTTTCAGGTGAGGCATTTGCACTGGTTTAGAATTGGCGAAAAAGTTTCTCTTTGCGAGTGTAGATGTAGTAGAGCAAGGCTACCACCGAGCAAGTTTTGGTTGTTTGAGCCTCGTTGTGGTTTGCATGATGTGGGAGGATGGTATATTGAAACATTTGGCAAAGATAAAAAGGGGCGCACGGTCCTCTCACAAAGATTTTGGGATGGACTGGAAGTGGATGCTACACTAAATGGGTAAGCTCCTATACAAGAACAAAAAGAAACTTAGATTTACCTTTCCTGAGGAGGTTTTCACATACTTGTGCATCTGCAAATTTCTTTATTTGACCACAGTTTCTCAATCATTTTGATTTAATCAAATACGCTTGTGTTTCTGTTTCTAGAAATCTGGTCAAAGGCATAGTTAAGCAATGGTATGTAGTATTTTTTTGTTTTCTGAAGTCATCATCATACTTATATATGTGACGTTCACCTTCTCCAGGAGACTGCATCCTGGTATCTACCTGCTTACACTAGCCTATCGAACTCTTGACCTTGAAGATGAAAAGAGAAGGAAACGATCACTGCTGCGAACCATTGAGGGGAGACTTTCTAAAGTGCTTGATTGGTGTAAGAACTTGGTTAGAAGGAGGGACTTTGGAACTTGACGTTAAACTCGCTTCTTTTCTTTCTGGCTGGAGTTTCGAGAAACAGATTGTTAAAACAGTAAAATTGCCGGACACCTTCGCACTTTCTAAGTAGATTTGTGCTACAATTTTTGGATGGATTACAACAAGCACTCATGCACAATGTCGTGGCCAACAAAATCTTCTTTAAAGGTTGGTGCTTTCTCTTGTGACTCTCATGAGGATGCCAAGTGTAACACTTTCTTTTGATAGAATTACAAGGCGCCATTAACGGAGTTTTAATTCCACCGACTGGAAACATTTGCTAGGAAGACTTGGTTTTGATAGGATTTGGTTTCAAAGTTACTCATTAGATTTGTACAAAATATTAAATCTAATGAACTTTCTTTATCATAGGTCTGGTCAACAAACACTTTGGCCTTTCTTCTTCTTCATGGGTTCGGGCAACGAAGACTTGGCCTTTCTTCAACTTCTTCATTTGGTCCTAAGCAGAATCAGTTCCGGTCAACAAAGACTTAGCCGGAGGGATCATAGCCACCTTGCACCGTTCATCTGTGGAGTATTTCCTTCTTAGTGATCCTCCCTTGTTATTACCACTCCCTTCTTGTTGCTGCTGCCTCCATTGCTGATACGCCAAGAGCTTTGCACAGTCCCTGTATTACAAAGAATCAAAATCTAACCACAGATCACAAAACAAGGAGGATGAGAACATGAAGGGAAACTTATTTACATGAGCTGAGTCTCAGAATATCCAGTGTGGTGCTCAAGAGTATTGGTCCAAATAGGAATCTGGTGAAGAGCAGATCTAGCCGCGTAGATTGCTGACGCAGCAACCATAGATGGGTTAAACATTATTGTTGTATCGTAATGCATTACGCCCAACTCTACAAGGTAATGCACCATGTTCTCCATCTAAACACAAAAACAGACAACAAAACCGATTAAAATCTAATCCATAGTATAACACCATGGAAGCCAAACCTGGTTCTTATTTCCTTACTTGTAGGTCTGCAATGGAAGCTTTGATGAAACGAGCAAGGAAGACATAATGTGTCGGAACTGTCAGGTACCATCCTAATGCAGACAATATTGTCTTTTCCATTACTAAAATCTGTTTCCCATCATATGCATTGTCTGCAATATCAACCAAATCCTCCACCTGCAAAACATTATCTGTTAATTCACCTAAAGATAAAACTCAAAACTAAAACATTATATGGTTTCAATTTTTTTGTCACCTGTGGTGGCCAGATTTCTTCATATTTAGATGACATAAGAAGAGCACTAAGCCCAACTAGCTGCAACTCCTTTCTGGATACAGTCTTCACAGACAAGAACCGATCCAAAATGTTGATTGCAAGGTAAAAAGTTTCTGGATTAAGCTCAAATCGAACATTTACATCAATTAACCATTCCACTAGAATTGTTCTCATCTTCTCATTAATCTCAGGCTGCGAACGCATGTAATCTCTTGGACGCCATTCACTCTACCAAACCAGAGAAGAAACAAGTAAGAACTAAATCTATCAACGTTGCAATGGTGGATTCATGAATAAGTAATTACTAACCTCAACAGATTTATAGAAACTGTAGATATCTTCCACATATTCAACAGCAGCAAGGTCATTATTCGCATCAGCTGCGTCGATATCAACAATATCCTTCTTCGATTTCTTATCTAAACCACAAGCAGCCTGAAACCAGAGAAAGAACACTGAGAAATCAGACTAAAAACTCCATGAACACCCATGATTTGAGAGGTAATTACTAAATTACCTTGCTTCTAGCAGTAAGAACAGATGTGTAAGTTGTTGTTTTCTTCTTAGTTCCTGCAATTACTTTTGTGACAAGAACTGACTGTTCTTCATCACTGTCTGAATCTGAGCTTATATCTATAATCTCCACTTGCTTTTTACTCTCACCTCGTTTCTTTGGTTTAGTGATTCTTTTAACTACTTGCTTCTCCGCTTTTAGAATCTGTAATCAAAACCATATAATTACCATTAGGTAACAAATTCAAATTCTGTTCTTTGCAGTTCACTGGGAAGAACAAATAGAGAGATGAACAAGCTTTAACCTTTTCCTCAACAGGTGCAGCATTTACTCCATTTTCAAGTAGTTTTGCATTGAAGTTTCTAAAGAACAAGAGAAGCTCAAGTCAGCAATCAAGAGAGAGAAATAGAAGAGAGAGAGTAGAGAGAGAGAGTACAGAGGGTAGAGAGAGAAAGAGACCGTGTACGAGGTCGATTGATGAGTGGCGGTTGGTTCTTTGGGTCATTTTCTCGAACACTTACAAGGTTACCAATATCACCAAGAACTTGTCGGTTTCTTCCTTTAACAACGTTTTTCCCATGTCGTTTTACATCTTCGGCAACAACATCACCTTCTTCAGACACAACAAAACAAAAGACAAAAACCCAATCAAACAGAGTTCAAAAATCACCAAAAACCACCCAAATCAAAAACACCAGAAGCAAAATCACAAAACCCTAGTCAAGATATACAAAACTTAGTTCAAAACCAATAAATCCCAGACACAACATTACCTTCTTCAGACACAACAAAACAAAAGACAAAAACCCAATCAAACAGAGTCCAAAAACCTCCCAAATCAAGAACACCAGAAGTAAAATCACAAAACCCTAATCAAGATATACAAAACTTAGTTCAAAACAAACAAATCCCAGAAAAAAAGTTTCGGACTTTGCAAAATCAAATCCAGATTTCATAAAAATTAGAAAGAAAGATGTTCTTTTGATCATATGATTCATACCTATGATTTGTGGAGGAGCAATCGGGAGAGATTCCATCATTATTATTCGTATTTTTCTCTATGTTTCTCTCTGCAGAATTGGGAAATAGTAAAAGGGAATGAAGAATTGAGAGCGTCTCTATAAAGAAAAGCTTCTTGAAGAAGACCGTCCGTTTTTACTCACAACGGTCTCATTTTTTTGAAAAAATCAGATTGACTTTTAATCCAACGGTTGAGAATTTAGATGCCAGTTTATTTTTTACCGTTAGGAAGAAATATCTTAGAAGTTGAGCTTATTGGGCTTGAAAAGAAGGGTTTCAGGCCCATAGTAGAAATAAATCTTTTTTTTTTGTTGGCTGAAAATAAATCTTTTTTTTATTTGACCTTTATAATTACATTAAGAAAATACATTTTCAGTCAAAAGAAAAACACATTTATAATCATTGACTTAAAAAATAAGATTATTTTTGTCATTTTTATTAATTTGTGTGCATTCTTCCAAAACATCTTATATTATAAAACTTGAACTAGAGATTGACCCGCAAATATTGCGGGTAAATATTATTTTAGAATAATTTATTTTGAAATAAAATCTAAATTTTTAATTTTATTAGTATAATAATAAAAATTAAATATTAAAAAATATTAAGATGGACTATCACTGATCACCTAGGGAAAAACAGGTAAATTTACTGAAAAAATGCATAACAAAAAAAAGACGTATTTTAATTTTTTGTGGGGTTTTAAATCAAATATTCATTTATTTCTACAAATCTTTTATTTATATAAAGTGTACCTGAAAATTACAAAAATATGAATTAATATCAAAATTTTAACGTAACTAAAAGTTAAAAAAAAAAACTAATACTAAAAGTTCAACGATAATAAAAAACACTAATACTAAACCAAGAAAAACTCATACATATATAATAGTAGTTGTTAGAAAAAAATGGTAGTAATTATATTTAAATTAAAAAAAATTATGTTGATTTTAGGGATATTGGTTATAATATACTTATTGATTATCTCAACTGATTATGTTTGAATTTTAAAAAAAATATATATTAGTTTTACGAATATTGTTTAGATTTAAATTTAAATTTACAAATTTTAAAATTTTAATTGGTGATTGATTTGGTTTTGTTTAAACGATAACTGGTTTGGTTTTAACGTAATATTTGCTTAAAAGTTTTTTTTAAAAAATAATGTTTTATTTATTTATATAATTATATCATATATATTTTTATACTATTTATATATTTTTAATTTTCACAAGCGCTACATTTATACTATTTATTGACAAATTTTGAATGTTTTTCTATAATATTTTAAATTAAAAAATAAAGATATCAATACATATATTATGTATTTTATAATAATACAAATATAATATATATGATATATA